>PVJO010035017.1:0-10345 GCA_004026905.1 Hystrix cristata | reverse complement strand
CTTGGAAACAACCTAAATGCCCAACAACTGATGAATGGCTAAAAAAGATGTGGTTTTCCTACACAATGGAGTACTACACCACCATGAAAAAGGATAAACTAGAGTCATTTGTATGTAAATGGATGTTCCTGGAGAACACACTATTAAGTGAAATAAATCAGACACTTATTAGTACACATCGAATTGCTTCTCTGATATGAGAAACCATAAGCGTAAATAAGGACAAAGGGGTAGAATAGATATTTTGTTTAAAAAAGAAAAAAGAGAGATAGTATTCAAAAGAGAGAAGTAGATAGGGAAAAGGGGTATAAAGAAGAAGGTTAAAAGAAAAGTAAGATGAAAGGGGAAAAAATGGTAAAGTGTAGCTACACTTGTTGCAAATAGGGAGGGGTGGGTGAATGGAAGGGAGGGGAGGGGAAGAGGGGGGGAAGAGGGGGAAAACCAAGATGTATCATGTACAGGTACAAAATAACCATGTTGATTATGATCATTATGTATACAGTGTACCAATACATGTTCTTGGTAAAAATAATAAAAAAAAAATTAAAAAAAAAAAAAAGATCACGACTAGTGACAAATTCCAAAGATATCAAAGTGGGCAAAATGACTGATAAATAATTCAAAAGAATTATTTTTAAAAGCTCATTTAAATTCATGACAATACACATAAATAGTTAATTGAAATTAGAAAGACAATGAAGAATATGAACGATAAATTTAGTGAGGAGACTAATTTGGAAAAGGACAAATTGGAAATGAAGGGCTCAATGAAGCAGATTAAAATGCCAGTTGACAGCATCAACAATTGCCTAGATAAAGTAGAAGAAAGAGTAAACCACATATTAGGCTAGACAAGTCTTAATAAACTCAAAAAGTTTGAAATCATGCCTTGTATCTTTATTGATCATAATGGAATTAAACTAGAAAGCAACACCAAGAACTTTAGAAATTATACAAACACTGGAACTGAGCAACACATTTTTGAATGAATAGTGGGTCACTGAGGAAGTTCAAAGGGAAATTTTAAAATTCCTTGAAAGATAGGAATGGAAACATACACTCACACCTATAAGTTATAGTAAAAATGGTACTAAGTGCTTATATCAAAAAAATTATAAGATTTCAAATAACAAACTAATGATACATATCAAGGTCAGAAAAAGCAAGAACAAGACATATCCAAAATTAGTAGTCTGAAAAAAATAAAGATCAAAGCAGAAATAAATGAAGTAGAGTCTTAAAAAAAAAGATCAGTAAGACAAAGAACTTATTATTTGAAAAGAAAAAGAAAATTCACAAACCTTTAGCTGAAGGTACAGGAAGACTACAGATAAAAAGAGAAAATACCTTGATAGATAGCAAGAGGTCAATTTTGATTAACACGAGTCTCACTTTAACTTGATTTTAAACACCTAGCAGAAAAGTATAACAAAAAGATACATAAAACAATACCATAGCTGGATGTGGTTCTTTTCTCCAATCTGCCTTTCCATTCTAGTGCCATACTTTGGTCATATGTACTTTAATTTCTTAGGAAATTTGTTTATTCTCACCTAGAGGAGGCCAAACTTCAAGTGATCATACAGATGGAACCAACTACATATATGCCAGCCTCCTTTCACTGGGACCCACTGGATCGACTTGTGAAGGAAGTTCATAACTGCTAAACTGCACCATGACTTCTACACAAGGCCCATCAGATGAGCTCTCCAGAGGTCACTGATTGCGGTCTCCCTGACACTGACCCTTCTCAACTCGAAGCAGCTAGATGGAAACATCGCCCTTTCTCCCCTAACCACAGTTAGGGTACCTCTTCAGAGGGGGGATATTATAGACAGTGAAATAAGGTAGAAATATTATAGGCAGTCAGACAGGGCTGGGCCCTCAAAGGAGTCAATACACAAGAGGAGAATACCCTACAACTATGGCTGGCGGTGCATCCATTGAAGGTCAGGCCTCAAAATAAGGCTGAGGGATAAACAATGAACTGAAGATCACGCTCATCTGATCTGATAAAGTCTAGGTCACCTAGGTGGGTGACCAAGATCTCCAGATCCACCCCAACCTGGAATGTCTTTATTCTTTCCATGTTTATTTGCTATGTGACCTTCTTCTCCATTGGACTGATATTACCTAAGTGACTACACTTGTAATATTATTGGTTAATCATCGTTTTGACACATATTGTACCCGTCTCACAATTTTGCTCTATAAAACTTCCCCTGAAAAGTGAGCTCGTTGGCAACCCACTCAGGTCCCCTCCTGTCTCTCAGGAGCTCTCTCTCTGTCAATAAATTTCCTACTCTTAAAAAAAAAGAGAGAGAAAATACCCAAATAAATAAAATCAGAGATGAAAAAGGAGACTTTACAACTGTTATTGCAGAAATTCAAAGGATCAGCAGGAATTATTTTGAAAATATATATGGTAACATACTAGAAATCTAGAAGTGAACAAATCCCTGGACACATATAACCTACCAAGATTTAATCAAGATGATATCAAACACCTGGAAAGACATAACAAGGAGTGAGGCTCAATTAGTAATATATTCTCCCAGTAAGGAAAAGCTCAGAACCAGATGACTTTGTTACTGAAGTTCCCATATTCTAAAGAGCACAAATGCTTTTCAAACTATTGCACAGAACTGAAAGGGAAAGAGCACTTCCAAACTCATTGTATGAGTCCATCACCTTGTTACCAAAACCTGACAAGGATGCTACAACCAAAACAACACGGAACAATATCCCTCATAAACATAGATGCAAAAGTCTCCAGCAAAAAACATATCAAATTTGACAATATGTCAAAAGGTCATATGCTATGATCAAATTGGTTTCAGTCTAAGTAGAGAGAGGTGGTTCAACATTTGCAAATCAGTAAGTAAAATGCATCACAATAAATGGAATAAAGAATAAGAATCATGTGACAATCTCAATAAGTGGATAAAAAGCATTTGATTAAATTCAACATATCTTCCTGATAAAAATGCTGAATAATTTAGTACAGAAGGCTCATATGAGTAAGGCTTTATGTGACAGAACCATAGCGAATGTCATACTGAAGCAACAGAAACCAAAACATTTCCTCTAAGATCAGGAACAAAATAAACGTACTCCACTCATGTCACTCTTATTCAATATATAAATTCAAATAAGAGTAATTAGGGAAAAGAAAGAAATAAATGGGATCCAAATAAGAGAGGATAAAGCAAAAGTATCCCTGTTTGCAGGTGGTATGATTCTGTGTATAGAAAAATACAAAGAACTCACCAAAATGCTATTAGCAGTGATCAACAGATTTAGTACGGTAGCCAGAGGAACACTCAACATACAAAATCTGTAAGTCTTCTACACACCAGTCATGAATTTCCTGGGAAAGCAGTCATGAAAGCAGTACCATTCACAACAGCCACACACGCCAAGAACAAAAACAAAAGAAAAATAAACTAAGAAAATGGAAGACCTCTGCAATGAAAGTTATAAAACACTGAATTCACAAATTGAAAAAGATATTAAAAAGTGGGAGAAGTTCCTATGTTTATGGATTCAAAGAATTAATGTTGTTCAAATGTCAATTCTACCCAAATCAATTTACAGATTCAATGTAATCCCCACCGAACCATCAATGGTATTCTTCAAATAATTAGAAATAAAATCCTAAAATCCATACGAAGCACAAAAGACCTCAAATAGCAAAAGCAATCTGGAGCAGAAAGAGCAAACTTGCAGGCATCACAACACCTGATGTCAAGACACCTTACAGAGCCACAGTAACAAAAACAGTGTAATACTGGCATAAAACAGACATAGATCAATAGAGCAGAATAGAGAACTTAGAAATTAATCAATCCATCTTCAGCAAATTGATTCTTGACAAAGTTGCCAAAAATACACTGGAGAAAGGATAGCCTCTAACAAATGGTGTGGGGGAAACTGGATACCCACATGCAGATAAACCCAGTCCCCCTGCACAGAAGGGGACCAAAACCTTTAATGTCAGACCTAAAACTCTTGCAGGAAAAATCTCAAGAGCGTAGTGTAGGCAATGATATTCTGAATGGGAATCCAAAGGGACATGAAACAAAACCAAAACTAGATAAATGAAATTACATAAAACTAAAAAGTTCTGCATAGCGATGGCAACAATCAACGGAGAGCAGAGACCACCTAGAGAATGGGAGGAAATATTCATCTGATATTCATCTGCTGGAGGATTAACATCCAGAATATATAAAGAATTGAAAAATTCAACCAATCCAATTTAAAAATGTCAAATTATATGAATAGACACTTCTCAAAAGAAGAAATATAAATGCCCTATAAATATATAAAAATGTTCAATATCATTAGCCACCAGGAAAATTCAAATGAAAACTATAATGAGATACCATCTCACTGAAGTTAGAATGGCCATTATTAAAAAGTGAAAGTGCTAAAGAGGATGTTGAGAAAAAGGAACATTTATATCTGTTGGTAGCAATATAAATTAGTACAGCTATTATGGAAAATACTATGGAAGATCTTTTTAAAAACATAAAAACACAACTACCATATGTTTCAGCTAGCCCACTCCTGGGTATATATATTTGAAAAAAAACAAAAGAAATACCTGCACACCCATATTTATTGAAGCACTACTCACAAGAGAAAAGATGTGGATTCAACCTAGGTGCTCATTAGGAGATGAAGTCATAAAGAAAATGTGGTGTATATGTAATGGGGTACTATTCCGCCTACAGAAAGAATGAAATCGTGTCACTTGTAGCAAAATGGATAGAACTGCATGGCATTGTGTTAAGAAAAATAAGTCAGGCTGGGGATTTAGCTCAGTGATTAGAGTGCTTGCCTTGCAAGCACAAGGGCCTGAGTTCGATCCCCGGCACCACAAAAAAAAAAAAAAAGAAAAATAAGTCAGACACAGAAAGACTAGTATTCTGTGTGCACTCTCATATATGTAAATGAATAAAATAAAATAAAGCTGAGAAAAGAGGGAATACCAGGGAAATGGAAGGCTGCTATTGTGGAGGGATGAGTATGGAAGCGTGGATTGATGTGATCAATATTGATGTATGGATGTATGGAAATATGGATACAAGTTATCCATTAACATATATACTTAATATGTGTTGATAATAGTAAAAATGTTGATTCAGAGTAGTGGTTACATTTCTAAAGAAAAATAATGTAGGAGTTGTTTGACTCCTAGTGGTGTTTTTGGAAAGACTGGGTTGTCTAGATGATGGTGCTAGAATAGTGATTTTAAATCAAATGTGCAACATCTAAACTCATGCTGGGTCAAAGTGGTGGGTGGATCATCATTAAAGAAAGTTTAAAATGGCTTATTCAGGTCAATCATTGTCACCATTGGAATACACACAGAAAAATTCACAGTCTGCATGGCTTTCACAATGATGTGAGAAATCCTTACACGGCCAAGAAGCTGATGAAGTACACCTATTAAAGGGATATAACACCCATGTAACATCTGTTAAAGGGATATAATCACACATAGAGGTTCACATTAAAATTGCAAGCTATGCATCTCTAACACAGTACTTTTGACAAAGTTTATCAGAAATGGTCATAGCTAAGAGATTTTTACATGTTGCACATTTGAAGAGTATATTAAAAATATTAGCATTAGAATGACAATTAAATTAAAGGAAATTAATTTCTAGAAGTAAAATTTTCCTAATAGAAAAAGAAAAAAGAAAATATAAAGATATTTTATACAACTATAGTGAAAGACAACAGAAAGACCCAAATAACCAGGATTGTGCTCTGGTTTATAAAAGAGAGTTAACCTTGAGACTTTCAAAATCAGAAAAAGTAAAAAGCACCATAAAAACAGAGAACAAGTAGTAGGAGTGAAAGTCTTTTTTTTTTTAGTTTCTTTAGCTTATAAAATGTACTTTATCATTTCTCACCTGGGTATTAAATCTTATGTCAAGCTGAATAGCTATTAGAAAGAAGAAAGCCGAGAAATAGCTTTCGAAAAAGAGCAAGTTTATTGTGTACATCTGAACACTATCTTGTAGGTGCCAAATTACAACTATAGCATACAAAAGTAACCCTTCACAGAACACGAACTTTTCCAACACTCAGAACTGAAGGAAAATTGATGTATTTTCACACTGAATACTGAAAACAAAATTTTTATTTTCCAGGTCTCATCTTTTCTCTCCCTTTCACTTTCTCACACACACACAACATTATGGATAACTCAGTCTCTCAGCACCCAGGGCAGTGGTGGGGAACCTATGCACACATGTTATTGTGCTCCTCTTTTAAGACAAAGGATGTTAATGTAGAGTTGTTTTTTATAAACTAAAACCTCAGTACTCAGGTTTATTGCAGTGTTGGCACTTTGCGATAAATAAGTGGGTTTGGGTGCTTGCTTCGGCAGCACATATACTAAATAAGTGGGTTTGGGGTTGTAGTTTGGCACGCGGTCTCTTAAAGGTTTGCTGTCACTGGTCTAGTGTGTCCTGTAGGTTATTTTGCTTTTCATTTTCTCGGGATCAGGACAGAGCTCTAATAGAGTATTTACAGAGTTTGTTAGAGGCTTCATAAATGTATACTTTTAGTGATTATTGTATATGTCCTATCATAGGGCTAAAAATTCAGATCTAATCATAAAAGTCAGAAAAAAATGAAGTGCATTGTGCCTCTCATAAAATGTAGAGTCCTCTAAAGGATCACGTAAGTAAAAGCAAAACCCAAATTTGGGGTTCATCTCTACAGAGAAGCCTCTCAGGTTCCTATCCCAAACCTGCTTTCTGACTCCAGGAGAGGCCCATCTTTAGCAACGTGCATCAGGTCACTCCATTTGCATGTTTCACTTGCACTCGACCCACGGATCTCAGGGACCTCAACAAACATCTCTTCCACTCTAGTTTCTTTACTGTATTAATTTCAGTTTGTGGCACCTCTTTCCTTGGAACTCAGATGGGAACTCATATTTCTTCAACTCTCATTTTGAATTCTAGTCACATTTTATGTAGTCAGGTATGCAATCCTGCAGATTATATTCTTTCTCTAAAATATATTTCGATTTGCTTTTCTCATTGTCATTCCCTCTACTACCTCCTATTGTCCAGGTCTTTGCAGCCTCTCAGACAGAGTGCTGTAATCAGTGCCCTCTACTTCGTGTCTCCCTTTTCAGGTCATCCACAGGTTGCTGATCACTCTCCTAACACCCATCTTCAGCATCTCCCCATAAACTACTAAATTCAGCACAAACTTCTGATCACCTTTGTCAATATCATAACTTTTCTTTAGAATGAACCATATATCCTCTAGCCTCCTTGTGGTAGACAAGAATCTTGGCTCTTCTAAAACCACTGTCAACTGTTTTCTTTTTTTGTCTGTTTGTTTTGACTATTGTTCCTCCTCTGTTTATGAATTAACCTGAAAAATGCCACTGACCAGCTTCTCTTGCTGAATCTATTTCAGCCTCAAAGACCAGTTAGCAATGTCAGGGCTCCAAGAAACCTCAGCCTGCCCTCCTCGGCACCTGTGCCACGCTGGCCGTGCTTCTCTAATTGTAACTTCCCTCGTACTATGTGTGGATGTCTTCTCCCTCCCTCTAGATTCCAAGCTTCCTGAGAATGACAAAATACAATGACATATTAAGAGGTAGAGCCTGCTGGAAGTCTTCCGACCACTGGGAGAAGACAGTGGAAACGAATTCTCTTTCTTTTCCTCTTTCTTTTGTGTCCTGGCAAGGAGATGAATGGTTTTGCCATGCACACCTGTCACAATGTGCTGCCTTGCCACAGGCCCCAAAGCATCAGGGACAAGAAATTATGGGCTGAAACCTTCAAAACTGTGTGCCAAAATAAACCTTTTTTCTTTGTGAGTTGTTTTATCTCGAGTGTTTACTAAGGTAACAAAATGTGTAATAGAATAATAATGGGAAAAATCATAATGGTTGCTTTAATTTTATGTCTACTTATAGTTCTAGTCTGAAACCAATTAATTTATATTGGATAATCTGTTCAGCAATGCTAGTAATGAATATTTGATTATACAAACTAGTATGTGCATTTGCAATGTTTTCTTGCTCTTTTTCGACACTGCTGATATCCCAGCTTTAACTTATCTATACCAAAATAAATAATCTTTTGGGGACAGTAAAGGATGTGTTTTGTGGCAGTTACACAGCATTTTTTAAAGCAATTTTTGAGAGCTGCTTAAGAGAAAGCTAACTCCATTTGCTAAACTGAAAAATCAAAATCTTCAATCCTACCTGTATTTTTAAATAGTGTTATTTTAATTAAACAAAGATACAGTCTCTACTATTATCTTATTGACATCTCAAACCTGAATGTTTAGAAACTTTAAAGATTCCACTACTTCCCACAGTGCATGAGTTTGTAAGAAAGCTCTTAACGCAGAAGCCTTTACAGGACAGTTACCTAAGCCATACCATTCTGTCCCTTCCCCCAAAGGCTTATGCCCACCTGGTAATACAAAATACATTCAGTCCCTCCTTCGCATTTCCCCAAATTTTAACTGCTTCAGCATCACTCAAATGTTTAAATTCAAAGTATCTTCTGAGGCTAAAGGCATACTCAGCTGTAAGCCCCTGTAAAATTCAGAAAATTACATACTACCAAGAATCAAAGACATAGTATAAACTTTACCATTCCAAAAAAGGAGTAAGCGGTAAGTAATAAAGAGGAATTACACCAAATCTTGACCTAAAACCAGCAAGGTAAACATTAAACCCTAAGTCTGCACATCCAGCATACTGGGCACACTGCGCTGAGTTGTGAGATCACCAGGGCTTGGGCACCTCCACCCCGAATGCTATACTAGTTGGAGCTCACATGGCCTTCTCTCTGATGGGTTTGCCATGCTACCTGCAGCGTTCTTTGGCAGGTATTCCATGTTCCTGGCATCTCTAGCTTTCTGGGTGTGCCAATGCCATTTAGGCTTCACTCTCAGCTCTGTACTTCACACAGACAGAAGCTACTTTGCAAGGACTTTGATTCTGCCACATACTACCTGACTTCTTAGGCTTTCTTTTGGAATCATGGTAGAAGCCTCCATTACCCCCTAACTCTTGTATCCTTCATATTTGCAAATCCAGCATGATTGGATTATGCCAGCTGTGAACTATAACTGGTCCTGTTTGAACAACAGCTGGGCTAAAGCAGCCTCTGAATGTCTCACTGGCTGTACCTGGAAGGAACTATTTCCCAGGTCGTACTAGGCAAATAGGGAACCCCTGGGCTCTCTTCTCAAAAGACTCTATCCTTGGAAAATCTTGAAATAAATTTGCACTTCTATATCTCTAAATCTGCAGTGGGTGGGGTTTTGCTGATCCTGAGATGGGATTTTTCCTACTGTCCTAGTGTAAATCATATGGCATCTTTTTAATAATACTAGTAACTGCAACCATACTTTCTTTGGCTGGAACTTTACTTTTTTGTTTTGTTTTGTTTTGTTTTGGCTAACCTGAAAGTTTCTCCAGTTTTTACATTCTGTTCCTCTTCACCTCCTGACTGCTATGAGGGCAGCAGCTTGGTCTACACTGTACTCCCCACCATGAGGTTCTTCCTTGCCACAGGCCCAAAACCAACAGAGGCAAACAATTGTGGTCTGGAACTGTGACCTGAAATAAATCTTTTTTTTAATTGCCTTATCTCAACCATTCATTATGGTAACGGAAAGCTGACTAATATATGTCCTTAAATTTTAGTTTTTACCTATGGTAACAATTTCTACCCTTAATATCATTTCACAATTATTTATATATCATTTACTTTTCATTCTTCTTCTTATTTAACAGTACTTTACTGATTGGGAAAGGGAGAAGAAGGGATGAAAAATTGTCTCTATTTTGGCTCTTAGGTCTACTGCAATTAATGGAAGGATAGACTTGAAATCACCATGATACATGTTAAATCATCTATGGATGAAGAAGTGCTAAAGGGACTATGTATATTTTATGATGGGCAGAGAACATGAATTTCATTAGGAAAGACAGAAAGACTTGCAGAAATGCTGGAACATTTGGGTAGAAAATTGAAGAATTTCTCCCTTGCCACACAGACAAGGGTGGTAGCAGCATTCTGAGAGATAGATGGGCATGGAAAAGGCATGGGATGGTGTGGTTTTATGTCATACTTAAAAACTATGGCTCTGTGAATATGGGAGACAGGGAAAGAAAAAAGGCAAAAGATGAGTATCACAGTAGCACATTCATGATTGAATCAGCTTGGAGAAATCTCGCTGCTTACTGCACTTACTGCTACAATCTTTGGATTTTATCCAGACATCAAGGAGCAATGAGATACCTCTGATTTTATTATAGAAACAGAACTCTGTGATACAT
>PVJO010035016.1:0-10343 GCA_004026905.1 Hystrix cristata | reverse complement strand
GTTTTTAATTACCTCTTCAATTTCAATGGCTGATATTGGGTTATTTAGAATATTTATCTCTTCTTGATTCAGTTTTGGTAGTTCATATGTTTCTAAGAATCTGTCCATTTCTTCAGTGTTTTCCATCTTGTTTGAGTAGAGGTTCTTGAAGTAGGTGCTGATGATCCTTTGGATTTCCACTGGGTCAGTTGTGACTTCATCCTTTTCATTTTTTATTGCATGGATTTGGGTCTTTTCTATGGCTAAAGAAGATGTGGTTTTTCTACACAATGGAGTACTACACCGCCATAAAAAAGGATAAACTAGAGTCATTTGTATGTAAATGGATGTTCCTTGAGAACATACTATTGAGTGAAATAAATCAGACACTTATTAGTACACATCGAATTGTTTCTCTGATATGAGAAACCATAGTGTAAATAAGGACAAAGGGGTAGAATAGATATTATGTTTAAAAAAAAAGAGAGAGATAGTATTCAAAAGAGAACTAGATAGGGGAAAGGGGGATAAAGAAGAAGGTTAAAAGAAAAGTAAGATGAAAGGGGAAAAAATGGTAAAGTGTAGCTACACTTGTTGCAAATAGGGAGGGGTGGGTGAATGGAAGGGAGGGGAGGGGAAGGGGGGAAGAGGGGGGGAAACCAAGATGTATCATGTACAGGTACAAAATAACCATGTCGATTATGATCATTATGTATACAATGTACCAATACATGTTCTTGGTAAAAATAAAAAATTTTAAAAAATAAAAATAAAAATAAAAAGCTCCTAGACTGACTATATAGCAAAGAGTAAGAAAGTGCAAATAATACTTTACAAATTGCAAATTGCTGCAACAACAACCTCAGTTCAATTAAATTAATTGTGTTTATTGAGTGCTGCTGGAGCAATTTCCATCTTGTGTGAGCCAAGCACTGAAGAAAGGAATTACATTTTTAGAGGAGTAAATGATTAGATTCTTCCAGTAAGAATACATATACTCTTCTTTTTTAATAATTTAATTTTCAATATTTCCTGTAGCATAATCTCCCAAAATTTTTAACTAAATTATTTATAAGAATAGGCTTCCTCCTTTAACAAAAGGTGAGAGCACGCGGTGCCTGCAGACCGGCATACCGAATCAAGCTCGTGACCTGAATGAGCTCTGGGCTTGCTCACAAGCTCGCGGTGTCAGGCATAAAGTTGCTTTTGTTTTCAGGAGACTCTGTATAGGAATCCAAAGAGGCCATATGTTAGTTCAGGTAGAAAATAGCAGCAAACACATATTATTCTTGGTGGAGAGAAAATGCTGTATAAGCAACAGAATGCTTATACTTGAACTGATTCTGATGCTGAACCATTCCACATTTACTCTTTGAGAATTTGTCCTGTGTGTCAATTCTTATGAATATATGCAAAATGGTTGATGTATTCAGGGGCTACTACATCACTTAAATTGCCTCTTCTATAGAACACTGACAGTGATCGTTAATTTTTCAATTACATATTCCTCATGGAGAATTTTCTGAGATTTCTGTGGATTTCTTTCCTTCCTTAATCACTCCTATCTGAAAGTAAGCTACTGTACCCAGTTATATCACAGGTTGGTAGCAGCAAGGAACAGGAGGAGATTCATTTACCATTCATGAAGTTCTAAGTAAGCTCTCTAAAACTTAGGTGCCCACAAAAATTATTACACCTACTAGTTTCATTAGAAAGGGGGAATTTCATGGTATGTAGTCATTCCTCTCTGTTAACAACCAATAAAATGTTTGATTTCCAAGGAAAAAACTTAATGTCAGTTATGAGAAAAGGATTAGTTATTTGTCCTCTTCCTTTCCTATTCTTTTACTCTCACTGAAAACAGTTTCACTGTAATGAGGCGACGTGTACCTTTAGAGAACTGAAAACATGGTCTTGACATTTCTTTGTCCTAATACTACAAACAACGCAATAGGAAAAGGTACATATTGGCCACGAGGATGAAAATTGGGGGAGCAGGGTTCACTGCAGCCAAAGTGCTGGGTCAGGAAGGTAGACAGCTGTGGAGAAGAAAACAAGAATAAGCTGGGTGCAGTTTATAATCCCAGTTACTTGAGAAACTGAGGCAAGAGGATCACAAATTCACAGCCAGCCTGGGCCAGTTAGTGAGATCCTGTCTCAAAATAAAAAGGGCTGGGGAAAAAAAAAAAAAGGCTGGGAATATAGCTTAGTAGGAGAGAGCACTTTGCTAGCATGTGTGAGCCCTCGACTCAATCCGAAGTACCACAAATAATAGAAACAGTAATAATATTAATAATAGAAGAGACACTAGGCATGGTGGTTCACGCCTATAATCCCAGCATACTACAAGGCTGGATGCAAGAGGATTGCAAGTTCAAACCCAGCTTGGGTAATTTAGTAATTTAGTGAAAACTATCTCAAAATAAAAATAAATTCAAAAGCTAGGGATCTTAGTAAAAAGGTCCTGGGATCCATCGCCAGTAAAAAAAAAAGAAAGAAAGAAAGAAAGAAAGAAAGAAAGAAAGAAAGAAAGAAAGAAAGAAAGAAAGAAACCAAAGATGACACAGACACGGTAGCCGCACACACGCCAAGCTTTAAAACTTCCTTCTTGCGACCAAAGGCCAAAGACTGCAGAGAGAATTTGAACATGAAAGAGGGCATCACAGAAACCAATGACAGTGGCCACACTAAGTCCGGAATGCTCGGTGGCTCTTGTTTCCACACATGTCAGCTTCATCACAAACATCAGCTCATAGCTGGTGTATGCAGTGATTCAAGTTCTGCAGTAGGCTACGGGGTGGAGCAGAACCAAATGTGGGGAGAAGACGACTCCTCCCTTGAGGACCCCAGCAGCTCCCATTCTGGCAATGTGATGTGGGTGAGAACTGTGGCATGGGGCACCTGGCCACAGATAGCCACATGACAATCACTGGCCATGACCCAGAAGCCTGGTTCCACGGCAGGAAAGCTGGGCCTGCCGAACGTCTGAGCAACACGGGCATCACAGGCAACATCATGGATTCCAAGCCAGAAGAGACTGCATGTGGGCGGCTGTGTAGAGGCGGGAGGACTGAGAGGGTGCCAGGATAGGGGAACACAGGCTCGCAGGGCTTTGGTCTGCTCTCGCCACAACCAGGATGGTCACATTCCCCATCATAGCCACCACATATATGAAACAGAAGGAATCCCACTTCAGACAGGCGAGTGCTGTGGTCCTGGGATGCATCAGCAAGAAAGTGTCTGAGATTATTTGAGATGCACTGTCTTTTCCCACAGTGCCGCCGCCCTCTGTCTTCAGTGGATGGAGTCCTCCTGTTTAGGGCAAAACTTCTGCCATGGTCATTACAACCAAATCTGAAAATAACTAAAAGAACAAAAAAGAAAAACCAGAAGTGATAGCACTACTGATAAAACTTGACAAATTTTAAGGCTTATTGATCTTCATTTCTTATGAGCAAAATAACCATAATAATTAGAGTAATTATATAAATTATATTTTACAAAGCCCAGGTAGGGAAGATTTCCAAGTAACACTGGGAGTATTTTGACTCAAATATCTAATCATTTTAATGTTCTCTACATTTATCCCCAAATACTGGATAATGTAAGCAGATTCCAGAATATAAGACACTTGGCCAGAATTCACAATTTACAATGGGACACAAAAAGTTCATTACTTGTAATTTCATTATTATTAAATTCAACATATTTATTATTAATCAATAGTATTGAATATGTTGTTAAAGAGATAAACCTAATTTTTAAGAAGAACATAAACATTGTTATTGATTTAAACTTATTTCAAAATTATACTTCAGTTACTTTTTTGGGGGGGGGTGCTGGGGATCAAACGCAGAGCCTTGTGCTGAGTAGGCAAGCACTCTACCACTGAGCTAAAGCCCTAAACCCTACTTCAGTTACTTTTATGTAGGTGTAGAAAACTTACCTACAAAGTCAGCAGACAATACTAATTAAATTCAGGGTGTGAATAGTGATAAATGCTTAAAAATAAATTATGAAGCATTATATAATGCAACATAATTCATCAAGTTGAAGTGCAAAGCCTAAATTTTAAGCATTTGCCTAAAATTATCCTGAGAAATCTGACTTTTAAAGTAACGCAAAATATTAGTAGGTTGTAGTTGATTATGCAATTAATATCTGAGCTAGAAAATAGTGAGTTTGGCGTAATGAAGATAACATAAACTCTGCAGTCATGAAGAGCTATATTAGGAGTCATATTTTAGTCACCCTTTTTGTGATGCCATTGCATTGTCTGTAACATTTTGGGCTTCTATTTTATAATTGGTAAAATTGAAAAAACAATATTTAGCTTGATTAGATTTTCCAACTAAAAGTTATCATACAAAGATTGTAGGAAAACGGCTTTTCATATTAGGCACAACTAGGTATCACTTTCCTTCCTTACTTCACATTTAAGAACCAATGTTGAGCCAGACACAAAGTGCACATCTATAGTCTCAGCTGCTCTAGAGGCTGAGGTAGAAGGATCACAATTTCGAGGTCAGTCTGGGCAACTTAGTGTGACCCTGTCTCAAAATAAAAAATAAAAAGTCCCGGTGGTATAACTCACCAGGAGACCACTTGCCTAGCATGTTTGAGGCCCTGGGTTTAGTCACCAGAACCACAGGAAAAAGAAAAAGAAAAAAATAGGTATGAATTAATAGTGTAAATATCAAAAGAAATACCATGTACATTGATCTCTGTTGTGACTAACACGTTCGAATCCAAGTAGTAAATGTTAACAAGCACAGAACATACTGGGAAAGGTATAGAAGAGCTGAAGTAGAAAACTAGGATTTCTGAAAACCAGGCTTAAGATAAATGGGTATATGTCTTAGTTAGCTTTTCAGAGCCAATGGTTTGTAATAGAGCAGATTTATAAAGAGGACATTTATAAGTTACAATATTCACCCACAAGCCAAATACAGGAAGAGTGCTGAATGTCCATCTAAGCACTAGAGACCTAAAAGATCCAATCGAGGGCTGGGAGCCCACGGCACTGTCCCATGTACATCTGTGTCTGCAGATGATGGTTGAAGAAATCTTTACTGGAACCAGGATATGAGGCTCGCAGTAGAGATGATGACCAGAGCTCCCTGGAGCAACAGCAGCCATCCTTGACGACAGCAAGGTCCCAAGCTCCTTCCTCAACGAGAACAGCTGAGTTCCCTTCAGGAGAACCTGCCTCAGCAGAGCTTCTCCTGGAAAACAGCCTGCCAACAATCTTCTGTTCCCACTCTGCTTTATGTTGTGTCAGCAACAGTCCTCAGGTGGCTCCTCTATGCCCAGAACCACATCAACACAGTCCAGCTGGGTGTTTTGGCTCAAGTTGACCACATTAAGTCCACCACAGTATATAAGGTGAGAATTTTTCACTTGAAAAAGAGAGAACTCGGTAGAAACATACCTGTTACCCACAACTTTCAGGAAGACTACCATGTAGTGTAGATGGCCCATTAAGTCTGTAGAACTCCACAGAGAAGGACCATACTGCCTCAAGGCTCCCAGGGATAAATTTTGTGACAATACTAGGAAAAACAAGCGTGCAATAGATTGTCTAAAAAAATGAATAACTTTACCTAGGCGTTCTCAAATATCAGCTAGAGGGGCTGGGGATTTAGCTCAGTGATTAGAGTGCTTGTCTTGCAAGCACAAGGGCCTGAGTTCGATCCCCAGCACCACAAAAAAAAATATATATATATCAGCTAGAAAATTATCTTTCAGGATGACATTAAGTATACAATTGGGATAGATTAATTATAAGATCTTTTTCATTTCTAAAATCATTTGTTTCTGTCTAAAGCCAATTTGGATTATGATAAAAACAAATTATGAATTCAGAAAGGAGTTTTGAGTTTTTATTTTATTGTTTATAGCCCATTAACAAAGTTTAAAAAAAATTCATGAGATTCATGATACGACTTAGGAATTAGTACTTGGTATCTCATTGCTTAGTTTTTGCCTACTGTCACTAAGACTTTTTTCACTCTAAATTACAACCTTGAAAATTTTCTAATGTGATTTTTTTGTCAATTATCCTTCCTATATCCTCTGTTGTAGTCAGTTTTCCCATTACTGAGATATGAACTAATGTGTGAATACCCAACACCCACAACTTACACGAGGAAAGGTTTAATCTGATTCGTGGTTTCAAGGGATTCAGTCCATGGTTGGCCAGCTCCTAGAAACTTCATGGTAGAAGGGCATGGGTGAGCAAAGATGCTTAGTTCATGGCATCCAGGAAGCAGAACAGTGGAACGGTGCCAGGGAAGAAGGGGCCAGAGACCAGATACAGTATCCAAGGTCATGTTTCCCTGACTCTCACACACACAGAGAAGTGTGTTTTACTAATTCCCTAGGTGGCTCCCAAGCCAATCAGTTGACCCAATTAAAGTTAACCATCACACCCTCCAATAACAAATTTCAAACTATTCTCCCAACATACCATGCTTCTTTGAAAAATTGTGTTTGTTTTCACATACTCATTGGTCTGTCTGTCTGTTCATTTGTTTGTTTGAAACAGTCTCACTAAGTAGTTCAGGTTGGTATTGAACTCACTATGTAGCCCAGGCCGGCCTGGAACTCACAGTGATCCTCCTGCCTCAGCCTCCCAAGTGCTGGGGTTACAGGTGTGCATCACCACCCCTAGATTTTCACATATGTACTCTTTTATGGCAATTCACTTTCTCATTTGCATTTCCCTTTGCAAACTACTTCTCATCTTGTAGCAGCTAGGTCAAATGGTATTTCATCTACGAATCTTTGCTGCATTACCTCAAGCAAGAGTTTGTTATTTTCTGTGCTCTCATTACATACTTACATTTTTTACATTTTTATATGCTAATCAAATTGTGGAACATCATATTTATTAATATATTATTACTCTGACATCTGACTCCCTCATAAAATTAAATTGCTTTCAGTGTAGAATCTCTAGCATAGCTAATATTAGCAAGACCCAGACCAAAAATTAATATTGAGTAGTTCATATTAACAAGAAAATAGGAGTAGCTGCCCATTCCGTGTGACTGGAAAGCTGTGTTCTTAACCACCAAGTATGCACACCCACTCCCACAAGAATTTACATATTGTGAAAATCAACCACTAGTCCAACAATCTGCCCACATGCATGAAAATCAATCCATTCACACCAGTCAACCTACTTGCACCAGAATCCGCATACTCATATGAGAATCTAAGTAACAGTATGAGAATCAACCCACTAGCACTGAGACTCTGTTGTCTGAGAGCACAGTGTAGATGAAAACTGCTCACCTCCTGGCAGGGAGGTAAGACAGAGGAAGAGGAAGGTCTGTAGCCCCACTTTCCCCTTGAAGGACGCCCCCAATGACCTTAAATCCTCCCTCTAGGCTCCACCTCTTCAATGTTCCACCACCTCCAAGCAGTACCCAATAGAGCCAAAACTTTAACCACATGGACCTTTTCAGGGACACTTATAATCCAAACAATATCAGAGGCTTTGCAAATATTATTAAATTAGGGATTTTTAATGGGGAAATTGTTCTGGATTGTCTGAGTGAGCACAATGTAATCAAGAGGATATTTATACGAGAATCAGGCTAGAGCATTAGAGAAGGAAATGTCACGGTGGAAGCAGCCATGTGACCATGGAGCAATGTGATGGGAGAAAGATTTCACTAGCCACTGCTGGCTGTTAAGAAATATAAAGCATCACTTCTTGGCCTTTTGGCTAAGATCAAGTGAAGATATATGAAGCAACCACAATCCAAAAAACTACTGGTGGTCTCTAGAAGTCAGAAAAGACAAGAAATAAATTCTTCCCCACAGCCTCCAGAAGGAATTTAGCTGTGCTAATATCTTGAATTTATTTCTGTAAGAGTTGCTTTGAACTTTTGAGCCCTGAGCAACTTAATCCTGGTAATCTGTTACAGCAGTATTAGGAAGTTAATGTAGGTAAGGAAGAATCCAAACTCCCTCAAATTGTAGAAGAATTTATTTCCTTGTGGATGTAAGATTGAAGGCCCTAGACTCTTGCTGGTCGGTGGCTGGAGGCCATCCTCAGCTCCTAGAGGCCCTTAAACTGATAAAGAGCTTCTTTTAAAAACCCTACAGCTATCATTATATTTAACACTGAAAAAAATGAATACTTTTCCCCAAAATTGGATATATGCTATCACCACTCTTCTTTGACATCACGCTAGAAATCCTAGACAGTGAAATAAAGAAATTAAGGACATAGAGATTGGAAATTGTTATGGTTTAGATCTTGTGTGTTAAAGGTTTTGTTCCCAGATGATGGCACTATTATAGGATGATTGCATATTTTTGTATAGTTTTTATAATTTCAGTTTCTAATTGTTCATTTAAAGTGTTTCTCTCTCTCTCTGTCTCTCTCTCCCTCCCTCTCTCTCCCTCTCCCTATCTCTCTTTCTTTTTCTTGGTGCTAGAGCTTGAACACAGGGCCCTGTACATTTTGCTAAGCACATGCTCTCCTACCCAGCCCATTATGTGACCTTATAAGGTATGGTGATTTTTCCCCACAGCAAGCAATTCTACAATGCACACCAGCTACGTAACCTGAATCCAATTCAGTTCTGACACTCTCTACCCAAAGAGAGTGTCAGATCCCACAGGTTAAGCCTGAGATCCCAATATTGCCCCCACTTCAGACCTAAATGGAAGTCCAGATCGCTGGAACTTCTGGTCAACCAGCTACAAATTAGGGTTCCCATGGCTCCCTCAGGTTCAATTAATTTGCTAGAGTGGCTCGTAGAATTCGGGGAAGCACTAGCCTTCCATTTACTAGTTTATGATAAAAGATATTTTACAGGACAAAAATAAGCAGCCAGATGAAGAGATACCCAGGGTGAGATGTGGATCTCAAGCACAACAGCCTCCATCCTCATGGACTTCCTAGAACACAGATGAGTCTTTGTTCACCTTTCTGTAAACCTGCACTACTCCATCTATCCAGAAGCTCTCCAAGCCCTGTTCCTTTGAGGTTTTATGGAGACTTCATTCCATAGGCATGATGATTAATAGACTGGGTGGAGAAACCCAGCAAGGCCAATCTGTCCAGAATCTTCTTGGCCTGTCTGTGCAGCATTCCTTCCTCCAGGGTATGGGGCAGGACCCTTCTGGAATGTGGACGATTTTATTATCAGACAAAGTAGGTCAGAGAATTTCTTTATAGCCTATAAAGGCAGGGAGCAATTACAGTTTCTATGATCCACTTATGGGGAGGGAATTATAATCCAGGAAATGTGGTTGAAAACCACACACAGGTATGCTTCTATCATAGGTATGATTCTATAACAGTCCAGAAATAGATTCATGCAAAAGGGCTTGATTGATTGTTTTTTCAGTACTGGGAATTGATCTCAAGACCTTCACACTGAGCCACATCCCCAGACTTTTTTTTTTTCTTTCAGCAAGACAAGGTCTAAGTTTCTACATTAGCCAAACTGGGCTTGAATTTTGGATCCTCCTACCTCAGCCTCCCAGAGTTCTGGGATTACAGGCAAGTGCCATTACACCTGACTGGTCAATTGATTTTTAACAGCTTTATTAAAGTATAATTGATATAAAAAGAACTTCACAGATTTAATGTGTATAATTTGATGAGTTTGTACATATGTAAATACCCATACTAATGGCCAGTTGGATTGTGACAAAGGTGTAGAGTTGATTCAATGAGGAAAGTCTTTTCAACAAAGGGTACGAGAACAATTGAGTATGCCTATACAAAATAATGAATATTAGTCCCTACCTCATACCTTATGCAAAAGTTAATTTGAAGTGGTCATAGACCTAAATGTAAACTACAAAATGTATTTTCTTATCAAAAAAGGGCAAAATCTCTAGTGATCTTGGTTAGGCAAAGAGTTCTGAGCTACGACACTAAGAAGATATAAAATATAAAATTCAATAAGCTGGATTTCATCAGATGAAAATATTGCTCTGCAAAGGATACTGTCAAGAGAATGAAAAGAGCTGGGGATTTAGATCAGCAATTAAAGTGCTTTCCTTGAAAGCACAAGGGGGCTGGGAATTTAGCTCAGTGGTTAGAGCGCCTGCCTAGCAAGCCCAAGGCCCTGAGTTCGACCCCTGGCACAAAAAAAAAAAAAAAAAAGAAACGACAAGCTACAGACCGGAAGAAAAAAAATTGTAAATTGCACAATTGAAACAGGATTTGTATCCAGGGTATATAAAGAACTCTCAAAACTCAATGATAAAAAGACAAACAATCCAATTTTTAAAGACAGGCAAAAAAATGTTAACACTCTACTTAAAAGGTTAAAAGTATGGCAAACAAGCACAGGAAAAGAAGTGCAAACCCGGTCCCCAAACAGCAGGGC
>PVJO010035015.1:0-10334 GCA_004026905.1 Hystrix cristata | reverse complement strand
TACATAATGTGAGTTATAGATTGAAATTCAGTTTTTGCATACAAATACCTAATTGATGCACTAAATTTGATTAACAAGCTACAACTTTTTCAGTTAATAGCTTTGCTCCTTCAACAAAAATCAATTTGTTTTTTATATGTAAGCAGTTTCTGGCTTTTTTCTTGTTAATCTAGTTCTATGTATTTACTAATACTGTAATATTTTGTTTTGTTTTTTTGGTGCTGGGAATCAAACTCAGGGCCTTGTGCTTATGAGGCAGGCACTCTAACCACTGAGCTAAATCCCAGCCCTACTGTAATGTTTAATTAGTGTACATTTACTGTAAGTCTTTAAACCAGTTCATGGAATCTGTCAACTTTGTCCTTTTTTCAAAAGTGTTTGTTTATTCTAATGTCTTTGATTTCTCTATAAATTCAAAAATGAGCTTGTCAACTATTCCAAAGAAACATGTCTCTATTTTAATTGAGACAGTGGTGGATCTACATATTTATTTTGGAAGAATTAACATCTAACTAGTCTTCCAAATCATGAACATCATATAGATATTTCAGTTTCCCTTGTTTTTTTTTTTAAACTTCTTTCTCTAAGTTTTGTAGTTTTCAGCATACAAGTGTGCACATGTTTTGGTAGATTTATACCTAAACATTTCATGCTTTGATGCTATTATAAAAGATTTTATTTTTATTTGAATTTTCAATTGCTCATTGATAGTCTATACAGGTAGGGTTTATTTTTTAATATAGTATTAATCTTTTATTTTATGATGTTGCTAAACTTGCTTATGACCGCAGTTCTAGTATTTTTTTCTGCATTTGTTGGGAATTTTTATGTAGACAAATACCTTCCCATGATTTCTTCTTACTCATCAATCTCTCTTTCTTCCAGTTCAAAAACATCCTTTAGTATTTCTTGTGGGACAGACCTGGTGGAGATATATTCTCACTGCTTTTGTTTGTCTGGGAATGCCTTTATCTCTCATTTCTAAAGGATAGCTTTGGTAAGTACAATATTTTAGTTGAGAATTTTATTCCTCCTTCAGTAGTGTGAAAATCTCCTGCCATTTTTTCCCCTGACTTGTACAGTTTCTGTTAAGTCTGTTGTCAAGTAAGCTGGGCTATGTGTTTCTTTTTCAGAGTTCAGAATAGTCTCTTTATCTTTTTCAGTTTTGTACTTTATGGGCTTATTTTTGAAGGTTCTACAATGCTCTTCTTTTTTAGTTTTTTAGTGCATGCGTGTAGTACATATTTCCATTCCTCGTGAGAGGTTGGTACAGTGACGTAATACATCTTAATTCTGCTTTTCACCCCCTTTCCCTTCTCTCCCTCTTCCTTCCACCCATTCTTTGATAGCCTTACTTTTTTTAATCTTTGAACACTTCATCATGCCTTATACTACATTCTCTTTACTTAAATCTTCCTGGTGACTCTTGACCTTCCTTACCTCGATATTTGTATCTTTTTTAAGGTTTAAGAATTTCTCTCACTATTTCTTTGAATAAGCTTTCACATCCAAAGTCCTTCTTGAATCCCAAAAAACTAAACATTTGATCTTTTAATGTAGTCTTAAACTTGCTATAATTTTTCTTTATTTTTTTCTCTTTATTCCTTTGTTTATCTTCGAATAGCCTATTTTGAGCTCACTGAATCTTTCTTGTTTTATCTAGCCTGCTATTGATACTTTCTAGCTCACTTTAAATATCACTGAGGGTATTTTTCAGCTTGAGAATTTCTGTTTGATAATTTTTAGTTTCTTCCATCTTTTTGTTAAGTATCTCTTTGGATTATTGAATCATTTCTCTGTGTTTCCTTTAAGCTTATTGAATTTTCTCACAATAGTAATTTTATATTCTCTATCTGACAGATCTCCTATCTAGTCGGTTTTTTGGCACCTTAATTTTACTGGTAGATTTCCTGAAAGCTCCTGATGTTTGTTGGTTTGATATATAACATCTGCATCAAAACATAAGGTATTTATTCCAGTTTTCCTAATCTGGCATTTTTGTATTTGTCTTCTAGAAATTCTAAGTAGGGTATGCAGTTTTTTCCTGAGCCTGTTGATACCTCCACTATTTCAACACTTGATTGTAGCCAGGTTTTCTGGAAATCTGTCCGTGGTGTGCTTTCACTATTTTAGCATTAAAAGGTGATCAGAGCTCAGGTTTGTCCTAAATTCTCAGTTGATATCTTGTTTAGAATGAACAAGGGAGGGCTGGGGATTTAGCTCAGCGGTTAGAGTGCTTGCCTTGCAAGCACAAGGCCCTGAGTTCGATCCCCCACACCAAAAAAAAAAAAAAAAAAAAAAAAGATACCTTCTAGAATGAACAAGGGGAGTACCTAGAAAGAGTAGTCAATTCCTACATGCCACTCCCTGGGACCAGGGTAAACCCAGATACCTCAGTGATATGGTTTAAATGTACAATTCCTCACCAAATCGTATCTATTCAGAGGTGGAGCTTTTGGAAAGAGATTATGTCATGAGGGTGCTGTCTTAGTTAGCTTTTCTAGAGTCAATGGTTTGTAAGAGAGGGGATTTAATACAGGACATTTGTAAGTTACAATATTCACCCACAAGCCAAATGCAGGAATTGCTGAATGTCTGTCTAGGCACTGGAGACCCAAAAGATCCAATCAAGGGCTGGGAGCCCACAGCACTGTCCCGTGTATGGCTGCGTCTGCAGATGATGGCTGAAGAAATCTTTACTGGAATCAGGGTACAATGCTCGCAGCAGAGATGACGACCAGAGCTCCTCCGAAGCATCAGGAGCCATCCCCGACAACAGCAAGGCCCCGAGCTCCTTCTTCGACAAGGACAGCCGATTTCCCTTTGGGAGAACCAGTCACAGCAGAGCTTCTCCCGCGAAACAGCCCACAACTATCTTCTGCTCCCGTTCTTATCGGCCACAATCCTCAGGTGGATCCTCTATGCCCAGAATCACACCAACTCAGTCTAGCTGGGCGTTCTGGCGCAAGTTGACTGCAATAAGTCCACCACAGGTGCTAACTTCATCAATGGATTAATTCATTGCTGAGTTCATAGCTGAATGTGCTCTTAAGAGATGAGGCCTGGTTGGAGCAGGTAGTCACTGGGGCATGACCTAGAAGGGTGTATTCTTGTCCTTAGATCTCTCTCTCTCTTGTTCTTCTTCCTAATTGCCCTGAGTTGAGCAGTTTTCCTCTGCCGTGCTCTTCCGCCATGCTGTTTCTGCCTTAGAACCAGCCGACCATGGACTTCATACCTCTGAAATCATGGGCCAGAATAAAACCCATCCTTTGAGTTGTGGATGTCAGTTATTTTATCCCAGTGCCAGAATGATAACGAATACACTCATCCAGTTACCTGTCTGTTCAGGCACTGCAAGTTTCTGTGGCTCAGAGGAGAATCTTCATAGATGGGCCACCCCCAGGTACCAATGTCACACCCGTGGTTTCCGGTGCCTCCCAGCTCTGTCATACTCTGAATTCACAGCCCACCAAGACCAGCAGAGCGGTGTGGAAGGACTAACGCCCTTACTCATATGGACTCAGTTCCCAAGACTGCTGTGACCGGCCGTACATGATGCTGGCTGGAATAAAAACCCAGTGGACTAGAGCCATGTGTGTCTGTGACATATGTCTGTGACACCGGGGCTGCTCCAGAGGTCAATCTGCACTTGCATCTGGGGATAGGAGCTGTCAGCGTCTGCCCAGTGTCAGGTTTCATCAACCCACCAATAATTTCCTGAGCAATGTGCTGAGCTCACTACTGTCTTTCCCCCCTATGAACAGGGTCTTATTCCATGCTCTGCTGCCCAAAGGTAAGGTGGTACTGATGGAAGCAGCTCTTTGGATACCTAGGCTGGTACTAAGCTGGATCATGCCTGAATCTCACAGCGACAAGGACCTGCACACTCTCAAGGTCTCACTGAGGCTCATGCCACAGCTGGCAGTGATGCAGGGCAAAAGTCAAGCACATTACACTGATCCAGGGCTGGGGACGTTCTAGGGCTCCGTCTGCCAGCCCTGATCTCGAGGGAAGGGCTGCCAGAGTTTGAGGGATAGGTGATGGACAGTCTCTTGGCCACCAAGGCTGATGCTACACCCCACTGCACTTGACTTGCCCAGCTGCAGGGACCTGCATAATTTTTCAAGGCATATATGTTTGCCCTAGTCCCATTCCAGGATTAGCAATGGTGCAGGCAAAAGTCAAGTTTGGATATTAGCCAAAGCATTAATGTCCAGAAGGCATAAAGAGCTCCACAAACTCAATAGCAAAAAATCAAATGCCATCATTTAAAAATAAGACGGCATGTCCGTTGTAGTTACTTTTCTCATTGCTGAGACAAAATACCTGGCAGCTAGTGTTAAAGGAGGAAAGGTTTATTTGGCTCACAGTTTTTATTTATTTATTTTTCTTTTTGGCTCACAGTTGTAGAGGTATCAGCTCATAGTTGGCTGGCTCTAAGGCAGGGCGGCATGGCAGAGGAGAAAGACTTCATACAGGCAGAAGGCAGAAGACAGCAAGGCAGCAAGTGACAAGCAATGACCCTCTTTCTGTCCCTTATATCCCTCTTCTTGTCCCTAGAGCAGGTAGCACTCACACTCAGAGGGGGGCAGCCTTAATCCTAGCATCACACCATGAATCGATCCCAGCATCACATCCTTGATCCCAGCAGCACACACCCTAGATCTGGCCACCTCTGAAAGGCCGCACCTATGACTGCATGAGGTTTTGGGGGGACATTTATATACAAGCCACAGCATTCCACCCCCACCCCCCAGTGATTTATGTACATCCCCTTATGCAGAAGACATTTAGTTCATCTCTAAGAGTTGCCAAAGTCCTAACAGTTTCGCTGAAACGTTCAAGTCCACAGTTTCCTCTGAGATTTAAAGCAGTCTCTTAGCTGCGAGCCCCTGTAGAGATGAAAAGAAAGTTAAACACTTCCAACATACAGTGGCACAAGATATACATTACCATTCCAAAAGGGACAAATGGGGGATACAAAGGAACAGGACTAAAGCAAGTCTCAAATCCAGTAGGGCAAACATTAAGTCTTGTAGTTCCTTGTCTAGGACCTGGGACAATCTGTGGCAAGATGTGAACTCCAAAGGGCTTGGGTGGCTCCATCCCTACGGTGATGTAGGTGGTTGTAACTCCTGCGGATTCTCTCTTGGGCCAGCACTTCTCCCTGCTTGCAGTTTTCCTCAGACGATTTGTGTTCCTGGCTCCTGCAAAGTTCTGGGGTCTCCACTGCACCTTCAGCTTCACACTCACAGCTTCACACCCTGCCCTCTCAGGGCCACACTGCCTGGCCTCCCAGGCCTTCCTCTGAAATCTGGGTGGAAGCCTTCCTGACCCCACAACTCTTGCATTCTGCATGCATCTAAAACCAGCACCATGTGGATGACGCCAGGCTCTGCTGCCCCCTGGAGCAGAAGCCAGGCTTCCTTCTCTCTTGTCTGTAGGGGTCGAGTGCCTATGAACCAAGTTTTGAGGAACAAGTTCCCCAGGCTGCTGCCATTCTGGAACATGGTGCTCTGGGGCTTTCTTCTCAAAGAAAAGTCTTTCACTTTTGCAATTTTGAGGCTACAAAGAGTAGAGTCCTGCTGGTTCTTGTGATGTCCTCAGGCCATCTTTCATACTGTCCTCTTCTGAAATACTTGGCTTTTTATTGCTCATCTTTTCACAACCAATTTCTCCTCTGTTCCACCTTTGCAGGCTGTAACTTTACTGGGTCTTCCCTCCTGGCCAAACTCTGCTGGGCTCTTTGCTCTTGATTCTCAACATAAATTTGCCTAAAAGCCCTCAACAGTAGCCATGCCACCGCCTCAACATTAGACTGTCTTGAAATTTCTTCGGCAAGATTAGTTAGTCCGCCACCCTTAATCTCAGTCTCAGGCAAAGTCTCTGGACATGAGCAAAATGCAGACAATCTTTCTGCCAAGGTATAACACATATCATCTGCAGTCCAACAGCCAATGCGATCCTTCTTCCCAGCAGAAACCTCCCGAGCCTGGTCTTTTCCAGCAACATTTCTAACAGCATTGTGGTCTTCTGGGCTCTGACCAGAATCTTCCATAAAGTACAGTTTAAGGCATTCCAGGGCTGCTGCTCCAGCTAACATCTCCAAACCTTTCCAAACTCTTTGTGTAAGACAGCTCCAAAGGCTCCTGAACCACATGGTCAGGTACAGTCACAGCAACAGCCCCATTTCTCTGGTACTAAAGTCTGTGTCAGTCAGTGCTTACTAGAGAAACTGATTTAGTACAAGATACACAAATATATAAGAATTTACAAGATTGGCTTACAATGGCCACCCACAGAGTCAAGTGTGAAAGAGTGCAAAAAGTCTGTGTGCTAGAGATCAGAAAGACCCAGCTGAAGGCCTGGAGCTCATTGTAGTAGCCCCTGAGAGTCTGCATCAGGAGGCTGAAGGGTCTGTGCTGGAAGGCTGAGGTGTCATGCTAGAGGCTGAAGAGTCTGCTCTGGAAGCCAGGAAAAAATGTCCAAGGTGAAGGTGAAGACTGGAGTACCTCCAAAGAAACTGAGCTCTACAAACTCAGTAGCAAAAAATCAAATAACATCATTTAAGAATGGACAATATGCCTAAGTAGGCATTTTTCAAAAAAAAGAGATAATAGTGGTCAAGTATCATTGATCACCAGGGAAATACAAATCCAAGCCACAATAAAATATCATCTTACCCTAGGAAGAATGGCTATTGTCAAAAAGAAATGCTAACATGCTGATGAGGATTCAGCCATACAAAAGAAATCCTATTATTTGCAACCCATATGAAAGTACATATATCAAAACATCACATTAAAATTGAAAGGACACTGCTTTTAAAAAGTACATGTACCAAAAAAAAAAGTACAAATACCCAATAAGTGTATGAAAAAAATGTTCAACATCATTTTAGCCATTAGGGAAATGCAAATCAAAACTACACTGAGATTCCTTCTCACTTCAGTCAGAATGGTTATCATCAAGAATGCAAAAACAATAAATACTGCTGAGAATGTGGGGAAAAAACTCTTCTCCACTGTTGATGGAAATGCAAATTAGTACAGCTGCTATGGAAATCAGCATGGTGGGTGCTGAAAAAATTAAAAGCAGAGGTACCATTTTATCCACTACTCAGAATATTCCTCCCCAAATTAGAGTCAGCATACTATAGAGATAGTAGCAAATCCATGTTTACTGTGGCAAAAACTACAATAGCTAAGCTATGGAAACAACATAGGTGCCCATAAACAGATGAATGAAGAAAACAAGATATATATGCATAGTGAAGCATTACTCATCCATAAAGGGGAATAAAATCATGAGTTTGGCAGGAAAATGGATGGAACCTCAGATCATTCCGTTAAATGAAATAAGCCAGGCTCAGAAAGTCAAATTTGTAGCTGTGTGTGGTAGTACATACCTGTACTCCCAGAACTCTGGGAGGCTGAAGCAGGAGGGTTTCAAGTCAAGTTCAACCTGAGCAACTTAGGGACTTAGAGGGATCCTGTCTCAAAATGAAAAATAGAAAAATAAAAAATCCCTGGGGTTGTAGCTTGGTGTGAAGGCTCTGGGATCATTCCTCGGTACCACAAAAATGAACAATCAAACACAAACAAACCAGAAAAGAACCCCAGAAAGTCAAATCTACATGTTTTCTCTCATATGTGGGAGAGAGAGAGAGAGAGAGAGAGAGAGAGAAAGAGAGAGAGAGAGAGAGAGAATTGGTAATAGGCAGGTGAAAATTATTAAAGTATGTTGTATGCATGTATGAATATGCCATATGAAATCCACTATTCTGCATAACTAATATGCACTAATAAAATAAACCATATTACCTTATTAATGAGTACAACTTTTATTTTTCTTATACGAGCTAAAACTAAATTTAACCTAAAAATTACATAGGTTTTGTAAGATGATTTTTGCCTAACTGTACATTAAGTGTCCTGACCACATTTAAAGTAAGGTAGGCTTAAGTATAATGCTCAATAAGTTGAGTACAGTATATTAAACATTTCCAATTTAGGATATTTTTAATTCATTATGAATTTACCAGGATGTAACCCCATCATAAACTGAGAAGTATTTATTACCACAAAATGCTTTTAATGTGGGGCTTTCAACTCTGAAACTCCCTACCATCTCATGGTAGCTGTCTATCTTCTTTCTCTTCCATTTTCCCCCCAAATAAACTGTCTTTTGTTATACTCAAAATACTTTTAATGCATCTATTGAGATAATTCACTTTTTATTCTTTGGTCTGTGGATTTGGTGAATTCTTTTGTTTGATTTCAACTGTCAAAACAGTCTTGCTTTTCTGAGATAAATTCTGTTCATTTATGATGTATTTTTTTTAAAGTATGCATGAATTTGATTCTTTACTATTGTGTTATTGATACTTACATTTATGCTTGAGATGGGTATGGGCCTGTCCATCCTATAACTTTTTTTTATAATGTCTTTCACTGGCTTAAAATGAGAGAAATGTGTACTTCTTTACCATATATATGATTCCCCAATAATTTCTTACCACATGTGGCTTGTTTTTCATTTTCTTAACAGTATCTTTTTAAAAAACAGAAAGTTTTCATTTAGGTAAAGCACAATATATCAAGCTCTTCTTTATAGATTTAGGATTTGGTGCTAAATGTATGGAGTCTTTGTCTAATGTAAGTTCAAAAATATTGTCTTTCATGCTTTCTTATCAGTATTTTAGTGTTTTACCTTCTAACTTGAGGTCAGTGCATCATCTTTAGTTAATTTCAGTATATGGTATGAGGGACAGATCAAGTTGGTTTTTTTAATATATATGAATATACTGTACATTTTTCCCTGCAACTTTTCAAAGAGACAGTTACTTCTCCTCTGAATTACCTTGCAACTTTGAAAGAAATCTACTGACTGTGTTTGTAAGTGTCAATGTTTAGGCCATATGTTCGGTTTCATTGATTTATTATTCTCCAAGGAAGTACCACATTATTTTGGTTGTCTTACTATAATAATTCTTAAAATCAGGTAATGTATGTCTCCCAATATTATTCTTCATTTCCATGTTATTTTGTCTAATCAAAGTTATTTGCAGGTCCAAATCAATTTTATATGCACTCAGTTAAATTTTGTAGAAACAATTTGCCAGTGATTAGGCGAGAAATATTGAATTTATATGCATCAACTTCTATAGAATTGACAGCTAATCTTTTTAGAAATTTCAAATGAAAAAGATATTACATTTCTCTACTAATTTAAGTATGAATTAAGCACTGTCAGCAAGTTTTGGTTTTAATTTTCAGTGTATAGGTCTCGCACAACTATTGTAGGGTTTTTTTTTTTTTTTGTGGTGCTGAGGATCAAACTCAGGGCCTTGCGCTTGCTAGGCAAATGCTGTACCACTTGAGCTAAATCCTCAGCCCTAACTATTGTAGTTTTATGTCTAAAATTTTTATAAAATTAACAGTTGTATTCTTTTAAGTTTCATTTTATAATTGGTCATTGGTGATATTTAGAAATACTATTAATGCCTCTAACTTAAATTTTTCTTCTGCCACCTTTCTAAACTCATTCATTTGTTCTTTGAGGTTTTATGTATATATGGCAGAATTTTAAGCATGGACCATGCTTTGTTTTAGTTGAACATATTTTTATTTTACTTAAGGGACAGAGGTGAAGGTTTAAATAGGCCCTTAAAGTATGTAATGCAGTAAATAAACGAGTAGTATCTTTTTACAATAAACTGTTAGAAATGATAAATTTGAGTATAAATAAGGTGGTGCTTATCTGTGGCTATTGAACTCAGAGATTATTATGTATAGATTGGAGCCTGCCATATGCAAAAACAAGTCAAGGCCAAAACAACTTGGGTATTTAGAACTGATCACCTTAAAAATACAGAATAATAAACAATACAAGAGTAGTAGTAAATCAGAAATAGTCAAGCAAGTAATGTCTCAGTGGAACAAAAGCATAGTTCATCTTTTCAAATGTTAGAAATACATAATTAATTTTTTCTTAACTTTGAAAATTCTGTTTTCCAAATAACTAGGAAAAAATGGATACTTTTGCCTTGAATCCAGGCAGCAATCAGATAAAGTCATCTATGCCCATGGAACCGGCCTGTTTGTCACTCACATCTGTGCTGGTTAGGATTTGCTATAGTTTATCTGCAAGGCTGAAACCTTTTGATGTTATAGGATTTTGCACACCACAGTGAGTTCTGTAGTTTTCTCCCAGTACTGGTTGTACTGCATTTGATGAAATGCTGCAGACAAGGCCTTTTTTTTTTCCCCAACAAAAGTCATCCTTGCTAGGCCATCCCATTCCTGAAAATTGGTGGGTGGTGGTGGATTCTT
>PVJO010035014.1:0-10334 GCA_004026905.1 Hystrix cristata | reverse complement strand
AAGCAGGGTACCATCTCTGAAGCAATGGGGAAAGATTCCCAAAGGAAAGAGAATGATCGGCAGTTCCAAATGCATAAAAATGACAAGAATAAAAAACAACTGGTTTTGATCCTAAGTTCATGATCAGTTTTTGCAACAGTCATGTTAGTTTAACGGGGAATAGAAGGCTAGTTACAGTGGTTTCTAAAGATGCTCGATAAAGGTAAACACAAATATGAATGTTACTGTGTAAAATACCTTGCTTATAGCACAAAAGAAAAATAACTTTTAAGAAACAATTTAAAATGTTGTGCAAATAGTCATTGTCTTGTTTTGTATATGTAGGAAGGGTTAGATGTTGCATCAGAGAAAAATAAATATTGAAAAATATATTTTTAAATCAAGTTCTTGTTGAAGATGTGACCAAAACATCTAAATTGTGATTGTTTCCAGTATAAATCAACTGTTTCAAGTGGACATTAGTAGTTAAGATGTGAAGACTGTAAGATGAGGCATTCAGAAACTGTCAGACTGGATCTGCAGAAAGTCACAATGCCAGTTTGAGGAAGGATTTTCCATTACCCCACAGTTTGCTTCCTTGTGTTCTCATGACCACACCATGCTTACCCGGGTCCTAGCCCTCCCCGTGCTGTGTAGTAATAGCGTAACTATCCTGCTGTCTGGTGTTTTCCTTCATCAATTCCCAGAAGACAAGCTAGAATGATATTCCATCATTTTACCTCTAAGGGAATATGTATGTGATGCATATGTGAAAGAATACGGAAAAAGGATTAGCAGAGCAGACAAGGAGATAATGATCCACGCACACTATAAAGAGCAATACGGTGCCCTGACTTTATGAGAGAAATGAACTGTAAAGAACAAGCAAAGTCATTTTATGCAAAAATGTGTATACAAAGGCAAATATAGATTCCCAGTGAAGCAATAGAAACTTAAGCAATTGTATCCTAACAGACTGGTGAAAAATGACAAAATATCCCTTAAAATTGTGCAAAAGATACAGACGAGCAATTGCTTAAAGAAAATTGTGAATAAATGAGAAACACATAACAAGATATCTGATCGCAGTTGTACTTTGAGAAATGCAAAATAAAATAGTATAACGTTTTTGCCTCATAGAATTTGCTTTCAAAAAATCTAGTGTTGTCATGCTTGAGGTTTTGAGGTTGGGGGTGGGAAATTTCACATTACGATAATCTCAGCATGAACTTTTGCATTTATCAAATTTAGTTTGAAAGTATTTATCTAAATTTAAAAATCAGCAATACCACTTCTGAGATTCATATATATATATATATATCTCCAGTGTTTTTACTTTTTTACACATTCATAATTATATATGTAATGTATATATAGGATTCCATTTTATATTTATATATATGAATCCAGTGTTACTTTTCACTTTTTTACACATCTGTAATAATAAAAGTGAAGCTATCAATGAGAAAATGAAAAATAAATTATAATGTAGGCATACTATGTGACTACGCAGTCATTGAAGAAGAATGCAGCAGGCTGGGGATATGGGGGATACTGCATAGCTTAGTGGTAGAGTGCTTACATAGCATACATGGGGCTCTGGGTTTGATCCCTAATCAATCAGTAAGTGGGAAGTTAATCAAACTATACATCTGGACCAGGATAATATCAGTAATTTTTTTTTTTTTGTGGTGCCGAGGATCGAACTCAGGGCCTTGTGCTTGCAAGGCAAGCACTCTAATCACTGAGCTAAATCCCCAGCACTATCAGTAATATTTAAAAAGTAAACAAATACAAAGATTTGGGAAAATAAGTACAATGTGCCTGACACCATTTGAAAACAAATGGTGTCAGGCACGAAATGGTGTCAGGCATGAAATATGCATATATGTATATATGAGTAGAAAAGTCCTAGAAAGATAAACATAGAGCTGATTACTAAAGCAGTCTTGTGAAATATCTGTAAGGGGAGATTTTACTTCTTTTCTAAAACTATATGTATTTCTGATATTCTGATTTTGTTTTTTGTGAAAGACTTAAACCTAGTTTTGGAAAGAAAAAAAAAAGGTGTGTCATTATGATGGATAATGTCACAACAAAAATGAAAATAAAATGAAAAAAATACAGATAAGATAGTTTACAATAGGTGTCATTCTTAATTTTTCTAAAGGAAAAAAAAGAAGGATGTGAAATGCATTAATTATCAGGTCCATAAAGAATTAGTGGACAAAGCCAAGTATGTTATTTTAGGACATATGCCCTTTCTCTAAAGCTGTCAGAGTTATGGGGATTGAGAATATATACAACAGCCCATAGATCAGATGGTGGCTGAAGGGATTCATGCCTGCATTTTGTTATGAAGTTCAAATTGGAAGCTGTTCAGGCAGAAAACTAATAGAAATGGGTGATAGCTAATTAACCCAAGGCTTCCAAGTAATTGCTCTGTGAGAAGGAATTTAAAAGAGACCATTTATTTATTTATTTATTTATGAAAATCGTAAAATGCTCCGTTTGCCTTTTGGTGCATGAGCAAAAACATATGTATATATACAAATATTGATTTATAGTTAGATTCCTACCTGATCCAAATTGTTCGTAAGTTTTTAAAAGGCAGTAGAATAATAACTTTACTTCATATTCAGGCCTAAGACTGTGCCACATATCGAGATAATAAGGGTACATACCCCAAATTGATATGGATCAGAAGTTTGGATTTTATTTTTTAACCCAGACCTGAGCCATTGTCATCCCCAGACTTACCCACTGAGTCAGCTACTCTAGACCACAGAGCAGACACTAGACTTTCTGAGCAGATGTGAGACGCGAATTGTGAGGAGAGTGATCCAAAATCAACCTTATTTTTCAAAAATATCTGTTCCTATATAAACTATCCTCACTCTTTCCTCCTGAGAGATTAGTCCCAAATTTCATTCATTTCTACAATCCATTTCAAACACAGATGTTGTGGGTCTGGTAGAGTTCTCTCCCTCGAATTTGCTAAGGATCTCTGATTTACAGATTTTTGGCATTTAACCTTAAGGTAAGACCTATAGATGTGGAAAATATGTGAATGAGGAATTCTCTGTACACTTCTGATCCTAACTATCTGCCTGTAGATCTAAATTTTATGCCATCTAGATAAACCATGGGCATGTCATCTGACCATTGTGTTAATCTTAGAGTCTTACACTACACAATAGTCTAAAGGATATTATATATTCAAATAAATTAAGTCCTCGAGAAATATAGCAAGGAATCTCTAGGAGTCAAACTCTCAAAGACTTAGACCTCCCCTAGAATTGGTACAGAAATTAAGATATTTTTCATCAATTGCCCCAAAATGATATTCAATATATTTTCCCCAACTTTATGATTCACATTGATGTGGCTGATTTAGGATTATACCCAAACTGTACCAAACACTTTGATCAAAGTTAGAATAATTACATAAACTTTTTAAAAACACACTTCTTTATAATCAAGGTGGAACAGATCTTTCTAAGACATGGGAGACACAGTAGAAATATGGGTAGACAAAAAAGTTATCATCCTTTGTCAAGAAAAGGTAAAATTTATTGAGATTTAATATGGTACTATAGTCATTAAATTTTCAACACTATTTGTTCATTTCCACAATTAGATTGGAAACGAGTTTAAGGAAGACAGCATGTTCTGGAGTTGTGTTTATTGAAGCATGTAGTGGATAATGAATCAGATGTATAAGATGATTTTATTTCATTGATTGCTTTATGATCATTCATCTCAATATGAAAAATGATAACGCTAGCATTTTGTTGTTTATATATTACATATGTATTTATACCTACTACACACACACACACACAATTTATCTAGGTCTTAAAAAACTGTCATTTACAAAATTGTTATTAACATCTGTTTTGGAAAAATAAGACTTTTCTAAATAATAATTTCCCGGATTTTTTCTTTTATATAATATTAATATCTGTTTCTTTGTCTTTTATTGCAGGATTTATTTATACATGTGGTGGAACTTTAAAAGGACTTAATGGCACTATAGAAAGCCCTGGTTTTCCATATGGATATCCAAATGGTGCAAACTGTACATGGGTAATAATAGCAGAAGAAGGAAATAGAATACAAATTGTGTTTCAGTCATTTGCACTAGAAGAAGAATACGACTACTTATCCTTGTATGATGGACACCCTCATCCTACAAACTTTAGGACAAGGTTAGTGTATTTTGAATGGGGAAGGGGAGGGAAAGTACTTTATGGGTAAAACTAATTTATATTTCAAAGAATGTTTAACAAATGGTACAATTACAATAAAGTCATATTGATCATCTAATTATTATTGCTTTAGAAATACAGAATTTCATGAGCAACTTATCTTCATATTTCTGACTTCCCATTATGAGATTATTACTATCTCTCAATAAAAGTGAATGCAAATTTAATTGTGATTCCTTTAAGGTAGTACAAAATGAATCTTGCGTTGTCAAGCAATGATCTCTAGGCTTCATCCATTATGGGCATAACTTTCAGTAAAATGAAAATGTACTATATAATATGTATTTTAGGGATATATATACCCACTGTTAATATGCAATGAAATATGGCACATTTTACATTCGATATTTATATGATAGTGGAATGTATTACTTACAGATAACATATGTGAATACCTGAACAGTTTACCCTTTCAAGTGGAACATTCATATTTCTGTCCTAACAAACGAAATTATTTTTAGCTAGCTGATGAAACACTAAAATTAGCTAACACTATATTATTAAGATGGCTCTTCACAATTTCTTCTTGAAAGATAGGTCATGTAAAAATATGAAGTATTTTTGCTGTCTCACAGGAAACTGATTTTAATCATAAATCAACTATAACTCAGCTAAAAACATTTAAAATTTCAGGCATTACTTATTTCAGTCCTAGATTTATACTATGTGTATGTGATTTTTTAAATCTAGTAAACATTCTTGAACTTCTGATTTGAAATATTCAAAACAGAGAATATAAATCATTACACAATTGGCTACATTTGAGTTATGATTCTGTGGTTCTGTCCCTGTTTCTAATAATTGATGCTGTGTTCCTGCCATCCTGTTCTCCTAGAAGCAGACTGCCAACATTAACTGTTTATACTTTCCATATTGCTTTGCATTGTTTCTATATTAAATAAAATATTCATGTTTATTGTACTCCCACTTTCAGTAGTGAAAATATACAGAAAACGATGGACCCAGAGGTAAGATTTACATCACGGTGTGAGGTGTATCACTCAGTGGCTGTTTGAGTAATCCAGGCTACCTCTGCTTAGAGGAGGAGATGGCCCTAGGAAGGGATGTCACCCATCTCACTATACTCTTCCAGTGATCATGGAACTAGAGTGTGAAACAGCTGCACATACATATGAAATCCTATTATCACACAGGTGAACAGTTTTTAGTCAGAACAACAGTTAAATATGCTTAAATTTCTTCAAATCATCTGTTAATACAAAGAATATTTCACTATACTAATTACAGGTGCAGCTGTACTTCTCATTCATAACCTCATTTTCTTCACTGATTTACTGGGTATTTGTGATTTCTTCCTCTTCCACTGTTAAACTCCTTCAGCATTTACCCACTTAAAAATATCCTACATGGCCACACTCTTCTGACAGTGTTTTTTCACTGTCATTGCTAATATAATTAAAAACTGGATGTCTTTTGCTAATGTCACAGCATTAGGAGAAGGCGGAAACCCAGAAGTTTGCGTACCTGCACCACCGTGTGTGTATTGGGAGTGGTTGGGATGTCTGCCACATTAATACCCGTGCAGTCACATTAGAGGCCTTAAAATAAAAGGAAAGATACATACATCCCAGAATTCCAAGAGAGCCAGAAAAATGTGTATGAGGGTACAATGACTTTTGTGTATTTTCTTCACACCAGACAAGTATGCTATATAATTGGTATAAAAATTTAAAAAGTAGTTCTCTTAATTTTATCTGGTAATTTCCATAAATTTACTGATGGTATTGCTTTTCCAAGTATCTGTTTTCTCTAGCTCCCCTTGAAAATTAGGAAACAAATTCTTGGGGCTGGGGATTTAGCTTAGTGGTTAGAGTGCCTGCCTTGCAAGCACAAGGCCCTGAGTTCGATCCCCAGCACCAAAAAAAAAAAAAAAAAAAAAAAAAAAAAAAAAAAAAAAAAAAAGGAAACAAATTCTTATTTTCTCCTGCCCTTTTTAAAAACAATTGTCGCCTCTGGGAATTTGAAAGACTGTGAGATTGGGATAATTAATTTATTGTTCTCATTGTTTCTTTGCTAATCAGTAAATTAGAAACACCAGCACTTAATTTAGGGATTTCATGAGAATTACATTGTAATGGAAGCTCAATAAATCCAAATCTTGGCATTTATTGAGTGATTCCGCAGTACCTGACACTGTGCTAAGTCTTTTGCATTCATTATAGTATTTAACTTCTCCTCTACCCAAATAATGTCAAGTAATTACTACTATTATTATGATCATTTTATAACTGGTAAAAGAGGCTTAAATTACTCGCCTAGATTTAGCGCTGTTGCAAGTAGGAGGAGGCAAGACTATCACTGCAAAACAAGTTTATCTCAGTTCAGAAATTAAATTCTTAAATATTTATAGTTATAGTTTTACATAAAAAGTTACACACAAATATATAATGCTGAAAGTTTATATATTTACATATTAATGAATTAATGTTTACTTTTTTGTAGGAGTATTTGATGTATACTATTAATAAAATCACATTTTATATAAAATACGATGTTAACAGAAAAGAGATCTACAAATGTATTCTTGGTGTTTTTCACTGACTATATTCTAATAGGCACTCTGTAGTATTTTGCTTACTATAGATGTGTGTATTTGGTCTTTGTGCTTAAAGAAGTTCTATTATACCTGATTTTCATAAGGGAAACTGAAGAAATGTGCATTGTGTAACCTTCCAGACTGTGTTTGTATACAGCCTGCTGTCCTATCAGAAGTTCAAGCTCCTGCTGGTAGAGTGTGTTTCATGTCTGTGTCTGTCTCTTTGACACACTGTCTTCTTTTTGCTCCTCTCACATGGGACCACATTCACACTTCATGCGTATCTTTGTGGTATATCTCATGTTCACCTTCTCCTAGAAATCGATCCTTATATTTTATTACTTTACATGAATTCCCATTATATATATATAGTTTTAAAATAGCTTGCCATAGTCACCTTGCCACAGTGCAGAAAAGATGGTATCTGCGGTTGACACTTTCTTTATCGATACAGAGACACACAGGGAATTGTAACCATAATTTCAGTTTTAAAATCATTGCCTTAACCTCTAAATTTTGATGATCTTTCTTGTTTCCCTATAAGTTTTTAATTTATTAAATAAAAATGACACATAGTTGAATGCAGAACTTCAGTAAGGCGCTGTTAAGTTTCTTTCTTGGTTATAACTTTAGCTTGGAACAAATGCTGGTGTATTTGAAACAACTATTCTATTTTAATGTATAAAAGTTATTGTAAGATGTATTTACTTTATGTTAATACTAAGAAATATTCAATATAATAACAAAAAAGAAAACTTCATGTAAAATATCATTAAAGAGATATATTTGTATAATTGGAATCATTCTATGTACACGATTTTATGTCCATATTATATCTCTCTACTTTATAACATATACGTTTCACATGTGATTAGAATTTCATATACATAAATTTTTTGATTCTTATATTTTAGTCATATGGTATTCTATGATTCATTTAATTATTCTAAGATATTTTTGATTTATTCTTTCCTAATTAGTTCAAATATCTGCTTCTTAATTAATATATATTTTTTATCTGTTAGATTAGTTCCTGTTTTAGATACTTTTCTCATTGCTAAGAAAAAATAACCTGGCACTCAAAGTTAAAGGAGGAAAAGTTTATTTCGGCTCACAGTCTGTAGGGGCTTCAGTTGATAGTCAGCTGGCTCCAAGGCAGGGTGGCACAGCAGAGGGACATTGAAGAGGAGAAACAGTGGATGGTGTGGCAGGCAGAAGGCAGTAAAGCAGCGGCAGCAGCAGCAGGCCTGCCTTCTTTCTGTTCCTTTACATTCATCCAGGCTACCAGGCTTTTGATTGGTGCCCCCCCCATCGTGGGTGGGACTTCCATTATCCACACCCTTAATCCCACTATCATACCTTCAATCCATATTCACACACTTTCCATCAGTGGTGGTGAACCAATGGCATGTGTGCCACAGTGGGCATGTAGAGCCCTCTCTGTTCTCAGGTGAGCCAAGTCACCCCAGCAGTCAAGCATCTAATAACAGTTGCTTTTTTCTAAACTAAAACTTCAGTATTCAGGTTTAATTGTGGTGTTGGCACTTTGTGTTAAATACATGAGTTTTTGGCTATAGTTTGGGCAGTTGTTCTCTAAAATGTTTACCATTACTGCCCAGACCCAGCCAGTTCCAAAACCCTCCACCTATATGTGCATGAAGCTTTGGGGTGACATCTAGAAACAACCTATCATACTTCCTTAGAAATAGAATGCCTGTGTCAAAAACAAAACAAAAAAATTGCTCATATTACTAATTTGCCTTGCAAAATCTTACATGACTGAATATTACCATGAGTAAGAAACATAGTCTTTATGTCTCCTTAGTGTTACTAGTCTTATCTTTTATTTTAAATTTTATTACCTATTCTTAATTACATATACATGACTATTTTAGATATCTAATATTTTTTCTTTTGTTTTTTTCTTAATTAGTAGCTACGTTTATTTTGTTGTGTAAATTATTTCTTTTTGGCTATGCATAATTGTCTTTCTTAATGACTGGTATATTAGCTTTCCCTTCATGAGACACAGTATCCATCACCCACAAGTGGGGGACGAGAGATTTAGTTTGGCTTATGATTTAAGCTCCAAGGTGGAAATATCATGGTAGAAGGGCATGATGGAACCAAGATGCCTAGTGCACAAAGAGCAGGAAGTAGAGCAGGGAAACACCACCAGGAAGGAAAGGGGTCAAAGACCACATATAGTGCCCCATGGTCATGCTTCCTGCACCACCCAGACACACCTGGATGTGTGCTTCTCTGATCTAGTGGGCTTTTCTTCTTCCAATCAAATTGACATATGAAAATCAAAGGTCATAATTTATATAATTCATTTACACTTAAGAATAGAAATAGTCCTCCTTTTCTTTTAACAAAAAATATCCCACCCATTGATTGCCTATTAATTTTTGGTTATTCTTTTCTATACAAATAAATGAAGAATTTAATTTTTAATATATTATACATTATACTTTTCTTTAGAGACTCTTTCCTTGTATTTTAATTTTAGAATGCCACCAACCCAGCCAGATATTTTATTTTTTTCATTATGTTTGACACGTCTTGACATGTGGCTGTGTAGTCTCCTCACCCCTGTTTGGAGATGCCATGTCATTTACTACATTTCCCTGTAACAGAAAATATAATTTACAGTAGCTGAAGCTTCTGCAATGGTTTTTGTTGTTCTAACATAAAAATAACTCCATTTTGATGTAGTTTGTCAGGAAAGCAAAACGTTCCCCAAGGTCCTTTAAAGGTCCTTCTCCAGTTTTACTGGACAACCAGGATGGTGTTGCAGCCAAACCCCTCGGTGAGAAGCCAGTCAAGAAAACAGAACATTTCATCTTTGGAATTCAGATGGGCAATGTTGCATGGAGAAGGCTGAGGCCCAGTCAAGTGATAAAAATTTGTCAATATCCTATTTTTATTTATACTTTTTTATCTTACTGTTACAAATCAAAGTAAGGTTTTAAGGATGCTTACTCTCCTAAATAAAGTATTCCTAGAGTTGTTAGAAAAAGGATGTAGCTCACAAGTTCATAGTGTAGTAATGACTACAAAATAAACTTTATCATTTTGGATTTAAAAAATTTCCATAAGTTGATGATATTAAAGTAAACATCTAGGTAAAGATGTACAAAACAGTGTAAATAGATGTACAGAAATCTTGGCAGAGGCATATAATTATAATAAAGCACTGGTCACAGAAATAGAAAGATGGTTGAGTGAAGAGTTGACTGTTTTAAATATGGTCATCAAGTACTGGGTGACAGAGTCAGTGACATCTGGGAGCATATGACAGAAATGAGGCTTCCGAGGGACAGAAACAAGTGCAAAGATCCTAATTCTGTAAGGCACAAGTAAAAAGGTTTAATCCAAGAAGGCAGAGAAGTGGGAGAATAGGGCAAGATCATCAAATAAGGCCTGGCAGACCTCTGGGGAGATGAGAAATGTTTATGAGTTCAGAAGCCATCAAACAGTTTGGAGCAGAGATGTGATGTACCTCAGATCTTTACAAATAGTCA
>PVJO010035013.1:0-10338 GCA_004026905.1 Hystrix cristata | reverse complement strand
AGGACTGTTGCCAGGATAAAACGAGGCAAATCTATGCAAATACACTCCAAAAATAGAAGCTATTTTCGTTATTGTTCTTAGCACAGCAGTCTTACGTCAAAGTGGAAAGTGCCTAGGACGTAAATCAGAACACGATACATTTAAATAAAGAGTGAATGATTGAAAAGACACGGGTGTTCGGCGCCCATTGGGTGGGTGCTTTCTGTTGAGCATTAGTGTGGGATATGAACGCCTTCGTGCTTTGGGCCAATGCCAGAGGTCCATCCAGACCTGTCTCTAACTCAGCCTCCTGGTCCTGCCTGGCAGTCCAATCTCTGTCCTTCCAGGGCCCTGATCAACTGTCCCCAGCATTTGTTACTGTCAGGGTGTGTGTGTGTGTGTGTGTGTGTGTGTGTGTGTGTGTGTAGAAAGACGCAAGATGATGGATTAATAGATGATCGATAGAAAGATAACAGATGCATGATTGACAGACAACAGATGATTGATAGAGAGATAGATTAATAGATGGGAGATAGTTAGGGTTAAGTTTAGGGTTAGCGGTAGATAGATTATAGAGAGGTAAACTGATAGATACAGACAGACAAATACACAATAGATAAAGAAAGCTAGATTAAGAAACTGAGAGAGTTAGATGTGGTGATGCATGCCTGTAACCCCAGCTCTCAAGAAACTAGGGCAGGAAAATAAGAGTTCAAGGCTGGCTTGGGCTACGTAGCAAGAACTTGTCTCAACAACAATAGCAATAACCATTATTATTATTTAAAAATTGAAAGATAGATGATGCCTAGATATACAGTTGATTGGTAGTAAAATAGGTACAGAGAGATGACAGATGATCAACAGATAGATGATGAACAATGAGAAGAGGAAGGAAGGGAGAAAGAGGAAAGGAAAAGGAAGAAGACAGATAATCTCTGTCTCCACCAGGTACATGACCAGGTGCACACTGAAGGTCCACCCCCTAGGGCTTCCCAGCTTGAGCACAGCTGCAGAGCAGTCCCTGTCCACTCTTGGCTTGGATCCTCCACCCAGGACCCAAGCTTGTGCTTTCCTAGCCCATGAATGGGGCCTCAGTGATGCTGTCCACGTGCAGCACAGTGTGAGCTGCGGGAGAGTCCCTGTGCAACAGCAGCAGGAGCGTGAGGTCTGGGCTGGGTGCTCGTGCACCTGGCTGGGCCCTCAGGTCCTGCTCGGGTCCCATCCCAGATGCAGCGCTGCTTTCTATCTTGCAGTGGTGCTGAGCCTTGTAACTTGGTGAGTCTGATAGAACCCAGTCTGTATGGGGCAGTTATGGAGGAATGGTCACTTGGCATCTCACATCCAGATGCTGCTTCTCTGCCAGGAGCCTGCAGCGGCACACCAAGAGCTCTTTGCTGAAGAGCGTAAAATTTTCCAGAACCCTGGAGGTTCACTTTATGATTCTCCCAATGGGACTTACTGTAAACCACAGACAACACCCTTTTCGCACCACTGATACCACTAATAACCTCAGATCTGCTAGATCGTTCAAACCAAGCAGCAGGGCTGTTTACCCTCCAGCCTGGATCCATCCCAGAGCCCTCCACAACACTTGTGCTATTCTGGCAGCCTTCCATGTAACCTGGCTTATGGATCAAAAGAATATTCCCAAATATGGAATATGCTACCTCCAGGCACCAGGGGACCTACCAGCACCGTGCTTTCTGCTTCACGATGTGAAGTGTGAGTGCAGTAACTTGTCTTCTGCCTTGGAGTGAATGCCCAGCATACCTTCAAAAGCTAGACTTCTGCAAGCAAAGTAACAGGCTTCTGAAACATGAGGTTTGTCTTGTGTGATCTTAAGCCCACGTTCTCTCCAAGGCCTTCAGCATGCTTGCTGCTTCTTACTCATCTGTCTGATCGAAAAGTCATGGAAATCATGGACCAGATGTTCTATAGGATGCCTCACTGGTCCAGCTCTCTTCGAATGATACATGACAGAAAGCAGGAGTATCTGATTTTCCTTTTCTCCTTTCTGATAGAGATGGAAAAGAATGCATTCATGTATTACAGATTGCATTTCTATCTTAGTAAAAATGCCACATCAGGCACAGCAGCTAAACTTGGGCTACTTTGGTTGGAGTTTTCAGCAGTGTACTGTTGTTGTCCAGTGGTTTTTGTAGGGACCAGGCTGGTAAGTTACATGGAGATATGTTGGAAACTGTCACATTTATTTAGGTATTGAAGAGGGGTACTAATCTCTAGCATCGTTCATCTGATGTCTTTCATCCAATTCTTTCAGTTTTAGGGTGTTCCTCTTGGCTTTCTCCACTACAGTATCTCTTTCCTGGATGCCAAATACTCGATGCAGCAGCTGTAGCAGGTGCCAAATATGTCCATTCTAATCGCACATTTGTCAACTAAGGAGGCAACCACCACGGAAGCCCACAGATACAGTGGCCTTGACCTGGCCAAGACACCATTGATCATCTTGCCCATATCTGCTCCATTCCATCAGAGGTCCATGATAAAGCTTAAATTTCCAGGTATCATTCAGACCTGAATAGGCCTTGAGGCATTTGGGTGTTTAACTACATTAACTACTTATTAATGTGTGACGAATTACTCTACAACATAATGAGCATTTGATGTCTCAGAGTCTCTGCAGGTCAGGAAATTGGGAGTAACTTTCCTGAGTTGTTCCAGCTCAGAGTCTCTCATGAAGTTGTTGTCAAGATGTGGGCTGGAGGAGGAAGGGAGATATGAGGGAGGCTAACAGGGAGATGGAGGTGATCAAAGTATACTATATGCATGTATATAAATGTCACGATGAAACCCAATATTCTGTAAAATTAACATATGGTGAAAAGATGTGAATTGGAGCTACAGTCAGCTGAAGGCTTAAGTTCAGCTAGATGATTCCATTCCAAGATGTGAGGCTGGGAAGTTCATGCTGGCTGTTACCAGGAGGCCTGGACACTTGAAACTCTCTAAAGGGTGGGCTGCACACCGCTATTATAGGGCAGCTGGCTCTCCCTAAATGCAGTGATCTTGAGAGAAGGCAAAGTGCAAGTCATCACATGTTTATGGCTTGGCCTTGGAAGGCCACCACATCACTTCTACAACATCAATATTGGTGACACAGTTCAGCCAGACTTGAAACAATTTTTCAACCTGGAATCCACTGACTACAGGAATAACCAGGTCTTTGGGAGGATTTTACCTTATTACAGCAGGTGCACAGAGTGACGATTCAGATACTCCATCCATAGAGGGACCACTATCCATAGCCTTCCCTGGCTGCCACTCACTTTAGATTGTCATAGCAACAGTCACACCCACCTTGCTTCTAGTGGGTTAAACACTGCCGACTGGCCTCTGTTAGTTCAGGACCCTGTCACGCTCATCCGTATCACTGAGCTCAATTCTGAAGTGGCATCTTCTACTGAAGCCCTGGGACTGCCATCTGTGGGCTTCTCGTTGTGCCAGTGTCCCCCTCATCAGCCCATTCCTTGGTGCTTAGGAAAACAGAAGGTCCTCGTGTGGAATATAATCAACTGCTGCCACTCTTCGAATGCTTATGTCCCTTCTAAAAATTCATGTTGAAACTTAGTCCCCAAAGCAGCATAATAAAAGATGAGACCTGTAGGAGGTGATTGGGCTCTGCCCTTGTGGATGGGATTAGAGCTCTTACAAAGAGCTCAAAGGTCTGACCTTCAGCAACGAAATGGAATTTAAAGAAATTGTGAAAAAATATTTCTGGGAGAAAGATTTAACAGGGAGATGAAGCTACAATAGTGAAGATAAGTGAGTCCCCTAAGGTCTAAGCAAAATAAATGTGGAAAGCAAAGGCTCTTTTTAGATCAGAATTATAATATTTAAAATAAAAACCAATCTCAAAAGAGAATCAGTAAAGATTATACATAATTAAGCTCATACAAACAGAAATCAAGATGTATAATAGGAAACTCAGAGCCCAGACCTGTACCAAAAATGTAATAAAAAGGTAGAATTCAATGAGGTCCACCTTAATTAAAGTCAAAATTATAGCTTTTTGGTGATGCAGTGCACGGTACAAAAGAAAACAGGCACAAATAAAGCTTGGATGACTGACCAATAGTGCGCACTTACCTCCAAGAGAATGCTGAAGACAGCTGAGGAAGAAAACCCCGGCACCGGGGTCGAAACAACTCCAGGGAAATATGCTGAAAGAAAGCAAGTTAAGCATCGGGGGGGAAAGAGAATCATGAGAGAGAGATGCTATTCATGAACCAAGGCAGTGAAATATTTTTACTTATTTATGCTATCTATGATCCTCTGGACTTCCTAGAATCTTAAGAATTCAAATATCCTAGAAATATTTTTCACAATTTCTGTAGACTCTAAATATGATCAGACAACACTGATATGGACCTGAGCCTTTGTGTGGGGAGGGCAGAAACAGCTGAAGTTCTTCAAGGTGGTGGGGGGCACAGGACAAGGGGCCTCACGGCACCACTGGTTATGAACGTAACTCGGGAGCAGAAGGATTCAAATTCTTTCACGAGGGTCTCTGGACCCCACAAATGTAGCACAAAAGAATATAAATGCCTCTAAGTATCCACTATAGTCCTTCAGAGCCCAGATGTCTTGCACACGTTGTTGAAGCCACCCAACCAGGACACTAAGTTCAAAGTGAATAATTATTGGCTAATTCAAGCCCCCAAAGTCCTAGTTCAAATACGTTGGTATAACAGAAATATTCTTGGCCTAAGGAAAAAACTGTTGCCTAAATCTGTTGAGTGAACTTGTAAAAACCAATTTCACATCTGGAAAACTTTAGATTTATTTAAGATGAATAAAAGGATTTTATATTGCTATTATTCTATTAAAAAAATTTGTCTTACAAATTCTTGATGTGCAAATTTTCTTCTTCTTCCTAGATCCAGACACACTTAGCAGAAAGTGCCCATTTGAGCCCACAGTCACATACTCAAGTAGGCAAAACTGTGACTAGAATGAGACTGACACTCTTTCAAAGAATTGCTCACGATGCAAACTCACTAACTGGCATAGAAAAGGGACATGTGGAAAGTCCAAGTACCCAAAAAATCATGTTAGGAGACCTTTCCTGAACCAAGATCCCATGAGTGCTCATTACAGCATGGCGTCAGTAATAATGACAGTCACTGAAGACGAATGCTACTCCAGGACAGCACTCTGCTGCTGCTACGGTACTGCCAATGAAAATTACTATAAATACTTTATTTTCAATCTAGTCACTCGGAGCCTTCCATATTTTGTTCCAATGATATCATTTACTCTGAGGAGAATAGATAGATAGGTAGATAGACAGACAGACAGATAGATAGATAGATAGATAGATAGATAGATAGATAGATAGATAAATGGATACAGAAATAGGTGCATAGGGGGTTGGGGATTTTAGGTCAGTGGTAGAGCGCTTGCCTAAGCAAGCTCAAGGCCCTAAAAAAAAAAAAATCAATCCCCAGCACCAAAAAAATAAATAAATAAATAAATAAATAAATAAATAAATAAATAAATAGAAAGAAAGAAAGAAAGAAAAAGAAATCAGTGCATAGATGTTGTACAGGATTTCCTGTTACTTTTGAAACAAACTTTGCAATGGAAAGACTAAATAGTAGCTTTCATGAAACCAAATAAAAATTGTAACTTTAAAGCATGTGGAATTTAAAACAGAAATTTAGAGAGAATTTAACTATATAAAATCATAAATTGTAAATCGAGGTTTATTGTGTTATATGTATTATATTATATTATAGTGTGTTTCTTTACTGTGCAACTACTTCAATCAGATTCTGCATCAGTACAACACTTCTCATTAATATAACTAAAGTTGTGCAAAAATGCAAGAAGCACTGTCTCAGTCAGTTTTCTGTTGCTGTGACAAAATACTTGGGGCTGAATGCTTTGTAACAGAGAGAGGTTTATGTAACTCACCATTTGAAGGTTGGAAGTCTAAGATCAGGTGACATTTGTTCAGCCTCTAGTGATGGCCTTGCTACATTATAACACAACAGGTGACTGTCAAGGCAGTATCCCAAGTGAGAAGGAGACAACAGTCACACGACGAGACAAAAAAAAGAAAGACACAAGGGCCAGGTTCATTCTTTCTGTAATAACTTGCTCTCACAGAACTAACCAAGTGTCAGGTGCCCCTAAAGACCACACTACCTCCCACCAGGCTTCACCTTTAAAGGTTTCACCACCTAGTACTGCCACACTGGAAACCAAATCATATCCAAGTCATAAACAGAAAGGCCCCTAACAAAGTTAAAACTCATGCTACCGTGTTCTAAAAGACTAAGCATGCTATGACTATCTTGAAGTTAAAACTTGAATTTTCTCTGTGTGCATCTCTAAGCCTCCAGTTTTCATTCAATCGGGTTTGCCAAAGTCACAGGGAGCGTGCTACAGTCACGACTCTCACTGCGCAATGTTCTTGGCTCCTTGGAACTCAGATGAATTGGTTTGCGGCAGGATTCAATTACTATGGACACATTTCATTTTCAAATCTGAACACTTTTGCAATGATGTGATATTTTTGGAAAGCCTCCTGATATTTCTTTTCAGAAGCAGTACTGATTTTATTGAAATACCAACTGTAACAAAGCAAAAACCATAAAAGCAAATGTTTAGAATAAAGGAGAATGCATTTATGCTTTATTGTTTTAAAGAAAATACGTCTAACTTAAGTTATACAAGGATTTTGTTGAGTGTTCAATTTTGGTGTCTCAGAAAGGAGACAATCCTATTGTGTAAATACATAATGTATAAAAGAGCTTGTAAATGTGTATTTTTTAACCTAGAAGTAATTTTACTTCTAGGAACTGATCCTTAAAAGAATTCCTTTAAAAACTCACAAGGATATGCACCCAAATATAGTAGTTCCCCTTTGTCTGCAGTTTTGCTTTCTGAGGTTTCAGTAACCTGCAGTTTGAAAATATTAAACATGAAATGACTCAAGATCACCTGAAGCGGATCATCTGCCTTCTGGTGTGTCGGCATGAGGTCAATAGTGTCCAGCGTTGCATCACCACGCCTACATCATTTGCTTGATTAGCTCGTCATGGAGGCATCATATCATCTTGCATCTTCACAAGAAGATACTCTGAGATACTCTGAGACACACAGAGAGAGAACGCGTTCACATAACATTTATTAGAGTCTATCATTACAATTGTTCTATTATGTTGTTTTGATCGATTGGTCAAATTTTGGTGTTTAATCAATCAAACCCAGTGCCTCACGGGTTTGGGGAGCAGGTACTGTTCACTGAGCTACACCCTCAGCCCCCCTAAAAATACACCTAGTACAAACACAGAGTTCAGTTTCAGGCATCCACTGAAAGTCTTGCAACACATCCCCCGCAGACGAGGGCGGACTCACGTATGTTTGTTACACCTTATAATAACAAAATACTAAGGGAAAACCCACTTGTCTTACGCTAGGAGATCAGATAAGTAAAATACAATACATCCAAAAGTGTGTAACTACACAGCCATATTGTGGCATAGAGGAATATTTATGAACATAAAAAAGTTATAATACTTTTTTATAATGCTAATAACACTTATAGAAGTAATCATAGAGTAAAAAGAATATATATATGTATAGTTCACACACGGAAAAATTAATAGTGTTGTATTTTAATAGCAATTATCCATAGGTGGTAGAATAAGTGCAGTTTTTATTTCGAGAGGGCTTGGACAATGTTTAGGTACTCAACATAAACCTGCCGTGTGCCTGGAACTGACTATGTTAGGTATCGCACAGGTGAGATAGTTTGACTACACGACCTGAAATTATTTGTCTTTTCCAACTGAGAGATCTGTGTCCCCTCCTCTTGAATCTGAACTGATGGCTGCTTCAGCCAACAGAGCATGGAGAGATGATGCAGTGTGACTTTTGAAATTGGGCTATGAAAGGCCAGGCCACTTCCACGTGGCTCTCTTAGAATACTCATTGTCTGAAGACCTTCCTCCCCCAGCCCTGGGGAGGCTGTGAGACACCTAAGTCCTGTGGGAAGTCGTGTGCAGGGGTTCCTACCACCAGTCTCGGCTGAGCCCTCTTTTCAGCCCTCCTGGCCCAGACAGCATACGGATGGGTGAAGAAGCCATCTTCAAAGTGGCTCTTTCATCTACTGCTTTTTCTGCCTCCAACCTTGAATGCTGCCAACTGATGCCAAGACAACATAGACTTGAGCATACCCAGCTCGAAGACATCCTTTCCGATTCATTCACCCATTAAAGATGAATCAATGCGGGAGGTAAAAAAAGGGGGTACAAAGAGTGCTTTTGTCAGTTTGAGCTGCTATAACAAAAGACCACAGGCTGAGTGACTTCACCAACCAACATTTGTTTCTCACATTCTGGAAGCTCGCGGTCCAAGACTAAGGCACTGGCAGATTCAGTGTCCAGTGAAGGCCACCTTCTCTCCAGATCTGCACAAGGCACCGGAGAGCTCTCCAAAGTCTCCCCCGTAGGGGCACTAATCCCATTTATGATCTGATTCTTGTCCTAACCACCTCTCAAAGGCCCCACGTCCTAATACTGTCACATTAGGGGTAAAGATTTCAACATAGGAGTTTGGAGAGACACATCCAGGTTTGGGGCTCGGGCAGGTGGTGGTTCAGGTGCTCTGACTAAGACAAGCATTTGATGAGAAAGGTCAGAGAGCCGGCAGCCCTTGAGAGAAGGTTGGACAGGAGTCTTGGGCCAGGGTTTGCTACCAGAGGGTGCCGTCTCCAGGCAGGACCGGCTGTGTGATTTGCAGAGCCCAGGGCAGAATAAATATTCAGGCTGCTGCATTTTTAAAAAATTATGAAGAATTCCAAGATGGTGATAGCAGAGTGACCATTAAAGTGAGCACAGATCCTTCTGAGCTTGGGCCTGTGTGACTGCGGGGTCCCACAGCCATGTGGGCTTCCTCAGGACCCCCCTGCGCAGAGTTGTTGCCTGGGGCGGCCTGTGGGAGATGTGACTTTTGTGCCTCGTCAGTGGATTTCAACGCCCAGCAGCCAGGCCTACAGACAATGATGCTTTCTGTGCTTGGAGATCTGCAAGGCACATTCTCATGACCCCCACAGACAAACAAGTGGATTTCTTTTTCTGGTTTTTGCTTCTTTCTCTTAAGAAAGCCGAGGGCAAACACGTTATCTTTTATTTCTAGCTCATACTCTAAAAATGTTTTGGGGCTTTAATCGTGATGCAATTTATTTGTATGAATGGCGTGAAGTAGAGATTACCTTAATCTTTCCCCTCAGTTGAGAACCTGGTGTCCCATTACTGTTATCAGATGGTTGGTCTTTTCCCTTCTGATTTAAATGCCCATGTGCCAAATACTACATTCCCATAGAATACACGTGATAGGAAGTAAAAATGGAGCCATTTGGGTCTTATTTCCGCTGGATCTCCAAGATAGCAGACACCGTAGCTCACATGCCACATCGAAGTATCATGAAGCGTTGGAAAGGGAGTGTCTCAAAATGGGTTTTGTAATATCTCCACCCTAAAAACATAGTCCATGTAACAAAACTAAGACTGGAGTTAGCGAAGGTCCTTCCTTCCTTCCTACCTTCCTTCCTGCCTGCCTGCCTGCCTGCCTGCCTTCATCTCTCCCTCCTTTCCTCCTTTCTTCCCTCCCTCCCTCCCTCGCTTCCTTCCTTCCTTCCGTCCTTCCTTCCTTCCTTCTTTCCTTCCTTCCTTCCTTCCTTCTGCCTTTGGCACCAAGGATTGGACCCAGGAAGAACTGAGCTACATCCTCAGCCATTTTTATTTGTTTATTTTGGGACAGTGTTTTGCTAAGTTGTCCAGGTTGGCCTCAAACTTGTCATCTTCCTGCCTCAGCCTCTGGAGTATCTGGGATTACAGGTGTATGCCGCTGAGCCTGGCTTAGGGAAGGATTTTGCTTAGAACTGGGCACTCTGAGTTTTCCTACCCCAAAATAGTGGTTCATGGCTGTTTGCTCTTCCTCCTGCGTCTAGGGAAAGAGGGTCCCATAGGACCACCCCGAGAGCTGGCCATGTCCTTCCACAGCTGGGGATACTGTTGCTTGGTGTTTGACTTATACCAGAAAAAGCTTGAGCTCAAGAACCTGCAGATGGCTTCTTGCTCTACCCAGCAAGCGTGGGGGGTGACCATGACTCCGTGTGTCGCCCCGTGTCCTTTCCAGGTGTGCCCTCGGCACTCTCTGCCTGCTCCGAGATTCAGAGGCTGACTCACAGCAAGCTCAGCTTGACCCCCTGTCCCCTTGGGTTTGGCCATCGGAGGCCCCGGCCAGAGCTGAGGGTGACAAGGAGAGATGCTGGAGTGTGCACCTGGCTGACTGCCTCCCGGCTGGGTGCCATTTGCCTGACTG
>PVJO010035012.1:0-10335 GCA_004026905.1 Hystrix cristata | reverse complement strand
ATTGAAGAAGATATCAGAAAATGGAAAGATATCCCTTGCTCCTGGGTAGGAAGAACCAATATAGTGAAAATGGCCATATTCCCAAAACTGCTATACAGATTTAATGCAATCCCAATTAAATTACCCATAGCATACCTCACAGAATTGAGAAGACAACCCTAAAATTCATTTGGAACCAAAAGGAACCTAGAATAGCAAAAGCAATTCTGGACAACAAAAGCAAAGCAGGGGCCATCACAATCCCTGACCTAAAATTATACTATAAAGCTACTGTAATAAAAACAGCATGGTACTGGCACAAAACAGACCCCAGGATCAATGGAACAGATTAGAAGATGAAGAAACAGGTCCAAACACTCTCAGTCACCTTATCTTTGACAAAGGGGCCAAACAACCCCACTGGGAGAAAGACAGCCTCTTTAATAAATGGTGCTGGAAAAACTGGCTTTCCACATGCCGAAGGTTAAAACTAGACTCATATCTTTCCCCATGCACTAAGCTAAAATCAAAGTGAATCAAAGATCTAAATATTAAAACAGAAACACTAAATCTATTGGAAGATAGAATAGGTCGAACTCTTGAAGACATAGGTGTAGGCAAAGACTTTATAAACAAATCCTCAGTTGCCCAGGAAATATCACAAAGAATCAACAATTGGGATCTGATCTTGTTAAAAAGCTTTTGCACAGCAAAAGAAACTACCAACAAAGTGAAGAGACAACCCACAGAATGGGAAAACATTTTTTGCCAGCTATTTCTCTGACAAAGGACTAACATCTCGAACATATAAAGAACTCAAAAAAATCAACCCCCCCCAAATTTAAAGACCCAATCCAAAAGTGGGCAGCAGAATTGAATAGACACTTCTCAGACAAAGAAGTAGAAACAGCAGATAGACATATGAAAAAATGTTCAACATCACTGGTCATTTGAGAGATGCAAATCAAAACAACCCTGAGATTCCACCTCAATCCACAAAGAATGGCTATTATCAACAAATCAGCCAATAACAAATACTGGAGGGGCTGTGGAGAAAAAGGATCCCTTCTCCACTGTTGGTGGGAATGTAGAATGGTCCAACCACTATGGAAATCAGTGTGGAGATTCCTCAGGGAACTAGGACTAGAGATTCCATTTGACCCAGCTATTCCTCTTCTTGGTATCTTCCCAAAAGAATTAAAATCATTATACCACAGGGATATATGCACACCCATGTTTATAGCAGCACAGTTTGTAATAGCTAAATCATGGAAGAAGCCCAAATGCCCAGCAACAGCAGAATGGATTAAGAAAATGTGGTATTTTTATACAATGAAGTACTACTCTGCCTTAAAGAATGATAAGCTTGAGATATTCCTAGGTAAATGGATGCATCTTGAGATCATACTCCTAAGTGAAATAAATCGGACACACATGTTCAAATACCACATAATTTCTCTGGTGTGAGAAACTGAAGTGTAAATAAAGACTAAAATGTATTATATTGGGAAAGGGAAGAAAATGTCCAACTGGGAAAGGGAACAGGGGATGATGAGGAGGAAAGGAACAGAAGGACAAGAGAAATAAGAAAAGGAAGGAAAAAATGAAAACAAAGCTTTTGTAAATAGGGAGCGAGGAGGGGGTGAGGGGAGGGGAATGGGAAAAAAAGAAGCAACAAGGTATATCATGTACAGGTACAAATCCCCAATGATGAATGTTATCAATATGTACATCGAAAATGTACCATTAAAATAAAATTTAAAAAAAAAAAGATTATTGTCAACCCAGTATGAAGGAGAATGGGAGCAGAAGACAGCAGGTGGCTGTTTCCCAGGAGATGCTCTGTTGTAGTTGGTTTCCCTGAAACAAACTTGGTTGTTCTTGTCACAGGAGCTTGGGGCCTTGCTGTCATCTAGGATGGCTGCTGTTCTCTTCAGAGGAACTCTAGTCGTCATCTCCACTGTGAGTATCATATCTTGGCTCCAGTAGCAATTTCTTCAGAATTTTAGTACATATGCGGATGTACATGGGACATTGCTTTGGGCTCCCAGCCCTTGATTAGATCTTTCAGGTCTCCAGTGCATAGGTAGATGTTCTGCTTCTTCCTGCATTTGGCTTGTATGTGTGAATATTGTAACTTGTAAATGTCCTATATTAAATCTGCTCTCTTGCAAACCATTGACTCTAGAAAAGCAGCTAATACAGTTAGCTAGTGGCTTTCCTATTTTATTAAAAAACTTTTGCTATCAGTATTTGAATTAATTTGATCTGTTGATTTTCTTTTCTTTATCTCATCTATTTCTGTGTATATAAATTCTACATATTTTCTTTGTTACATTCTCCTTTAATTTTTTTCTTATAGTTTTATATTTTAGGTGTTTAAGTCATCTTTTTATTTTAATTATGTGTTTTATTGAGCCGTAAATAGACTACGATTTCTTCATGCACTCATCTGTTGGTGGGCACCAAGGCTGGTCCCATATTTTGGCTCTGATATTGTGCTGCTATAAGCATGGATGTGCAGGTATCCCTATGGCACGCTGACTTTAATTCCTTCAGGTATACACCAGAGCGCTATAGCCAGTAGACTCAACTGTGTCAACTTGATTGGCTTGGGAGTTGACCAGGGAATTGGCAGAGCACACTTCTGGGTATATCTGAGTGGGTCATGGAGGTGTGACTTTGGGGAATATATCTGGTCCCTTGCCTTTTTCTCTCTAGTTCTGCTCTCCTGCTGTGTTTTCTGGCTGCCAGGAGCCAAGGGTCTTTGCTCCACCAAACCCTTCCACCATGATGTTCCTGCCTTGGAACCAGCTGACGTGATTACTGAATCCCCTGAAATCATAAGCTAAATTAAACCTCTTCTCCTTTACATTGTGGGTGTTGGAGATCATGTATCAGCAACAGGAAAGCTGACCAATACAGTTGAGTAACATGATAGTTCAGTTCTATTTTTAGTTTATCGAGCAATCTCTGTACTGAGTTTCTAATTTACATTCTCACCAGCAATATAGATGGGTTCCCTTTCCCCTGCATTGTAACCAGGATTTATTGTTTTTTATATTCTTGTTGTTAGACATTCTGACTGGGGTAAGATAGAATCTCAGTGTAGTTTTGACTTACATTTCCCTAATGTCTAAAATCGTTGAACATTTTTTATACATTTATTGGTCAATTCTACTTCATTTGAGAAGTATCTATTTTTATCATTTGCCCATTTATTGATTTACCTCCTTGGTATTTTCCAGTGTTAAATTACTTGAGTTCTTTTACATATTCTAGACATTACTCTTCTATTGGAAGAGTAGCTCTTGCCACGTGTGCTGGTCTAGCTCCTCACCCCAAAGGGTGGTGTTGCCAAGCACCACACCCTCCCAGCTCCCAGCCTGAGTTCCCTGCTGCTTTAACTTCCCCAGGTCTGCTCCTAGCCCACTCCTCTCCACAGCTATCTCTTGTGACCGTGTCTCACCCACTTGCTGCAGCAGGGTGTCACCAACTGTGAATATTCTGTGACTTCTTATCTGCAGAGCAGCTCAATCTCAAACAGTAAGCCCCCTTCAAAATGCTGGTTATACCACTTGGAAATGTGGCCAGTACCACAGTGGATTTCTTTTCCAATGCTAATCTCCTACGCAAGAGAAGTCACTTTCAGAGTGAAACCCCACACTGTGTTTACAGCTTGCCTTAATGGTGGGATTTTCCTAGGGCTACTGCTTTTGGTCCTTGGTTTATCACTGGGGCTGCTGGCCCTCTGTGACTCCTCTTGTGTTTGGGGAGCAGGATTTAACCTCCTCCAGCAGCAGGGTTAAAGTTAACTGCTTCATTCTTTTCTCTACCTCACCTTTTTGTTTCTTCCTGAATTTTAGCTTTTCCTGTTGCTCCTCTCTTTATCCTTGCTCAGTAGCTATTTTCTAGTCCTCTTGATTCCAGGTCCTGGACAGGCTATGAATCCCTGTCTCCTTCTACTCTGCTGTCTTAATTTCTAAATTTTTTTTAATTTCTAGAATTTTTACTTATCATTTTGATAGAAAATCACATCTTATTTTACTAAGAAAAAGCAATTGTTAATATCTACTCAGAATTGTTATAGCCTTATGCATAACTTGCTTTTATTTCCTGACCATTTATCAGGGTTGGCTTTTAATTCTTGTTTCTTCATATAATTATTTTACCTAGTTTCAAATATTTGATAAATTTGTTCTTGCACAATATTACTTAATTTTATTTTTGTTTATGTTTGTTATTTACATAACAAACATTTTAAATTATTGTCAGTATGACTTTGGTTTCTGATGTCTAGTTTTAAAAGACTTTCATGACTTTACTGACATAAACAGTTTTTTCCTGAATTTTCCCCCTAACTTTCACCATTATGTGTATGTGAACATACATATGTATGTCTATATGTATTTTACAACTAGTTCATTAATGCATCTGAAATTTATCTTTATGAAAATATAATGTTTGTTTTAAAATATTTGAGGGACTCAAAGAAAAATAACTTATTTTGAGTTGATACAGACATTATTATAATCAATGAAAGTTATAGCAAACCACAGTCCAAATTTAAAGAATTATTGGTGCTCTCTAGCAACAAGATTTTTTTTTAACTTTTTAAAATTTTTTACCAAGAACATGTATTGGTACATTGAATACATAATGATCACATTTATCATGGTTATTTTGTACCTGTACATGATGTATCTTGGTTCCCCCCTCTTCCCCACCACTCCCTTCCGTTCCCCACCTTCCTTATTTACTGCAGACTTATTTACATTTTTCCATTTTTTCCCTTTCCCCTTTCTTTCCCTTTTCCCTTCCTTCTTTTCCCCCTTCTCCCTTTTTAGTTCTCCTCTCTTTTGAATATTGTCTTCCTTTACATGGTATCTATTATACCTCTTTGTCTTTATGTACACTTATGATTTCTCATATCAGAGAAATAATTTGATGTGTACTCATGAGTGACTGACTTATTTCACTTAAGTGTGTGCTCTCAAGGTGCATCCATTTACCTACAAATGGTTCTAGTTTATCAGTTTTTATGGCAAAGTAGTACTCCATTGTGCAGAAAAATCACATCTTCTTTAGCCACTCATTAGTTATTGGGCATTTGGGTTGTTTTCAAGACTTAGCTATTACAAACTGTGTTGCTGTGAATGTGGCTGTGCATATATCTCTATGGTATGAGGTTTTCAATTCTTCTGGGAAGTTACCAAGCACAGGAGTAGCTGGGTCAAATGGAACCTCTAGTTTTAGTTTTTTGAAGAGTTTCCATGCTGATTTCCATAGTGGTTGGACTAGTCTACATTCCCACCAACAGTGGAGGAGGGTTCTTTTTTCCCCACAGCCCCACCAGCACTTGTTGTTGGTTGATTTCTTGATAATAGTTGTTCTTTCTGGAGTGAGATGGAATCTTAGTGTTGTTTTGATTTGCATCTCTCGAATGACCAATGATGTTGAACATTTCTTCATATGTTTATTTGCTATTTTTATTTCTTCATCTGAGAAATGTTTATTCATTTCAGATGCCCATTTTTGGATTGGGTATTTAAATTAGGGGAGGTTTGATTTTTTTTGAGTTCATTATATATTCTAGATGTTAGATCTTTGTCTAAGAGACAGCTGGCAAAGATTTTTTCCCAGTTTTTGGGTTTTCGTCATGTCCTATTGGTGATTTCTTTTGCTGCAGAGAAGCCTTTTAATAAGATGTGGTCCCAAGCACTGATTCTTTGTATATTTCCCGTGCAGTCCAGGTTCTGTTCATAAATTTTTTTCCTACCCTTATGTCTTCAAGGGTTCTTCCTATTCTGTTCTCCAGTAAATTTAGTGTTTCTGTTTTAATGTTCAGATCTTCGACCCGCTTTGATTTCAGTTTAGTACATGGTGAGAGACGTGTATCTAGTTTTAGTTTTCAGCATGTGGCCAACCAGTGTTTCCAGCACCATTTGGTAAAGAGACTGTCTTTCTTTCAGTGAGGGTACTTGGCTCCTTTGTCAAAGATGAGGTATTTGAGTGTGTTTGGTGTTGTTTCTGCATCTTCTAGCCTGTTCCATTGATCTTCAGGTTTGTCTTCATGCCAGTACCATGCTGTTTTTATCACAGTAGCTTTATAGTATAGTTTCAGGTCAGTAATTGTGATGCCCCCTGCCTTTCCCCTGTTGCCCAGGATTGTTTTACAATAATATTTTATATTCATCACTGGAAACATTTAAGAAAACACCACCCTCTGATTAAAGCATCCGAGAATTTGTGGGAATGCTTTCTGCATCAGGTAAGAAGTTGAATGTCCAACTTAGAGAATCTATGGTTTACCTGTCAGGACAACAAACACAATATTTGGCTTATTTGATTTTGAGAAACATAATTTGCTATTTTAATTTTATAATCAATACGTGTTTAATGAGATACATGTGGAAAAACTATAAAATGTAGAAAAGTAAGAAGAGTAAAATTATATCCATGAACTTATAAGTGAAACTTAACCACTGTACTTATTTTGAGCTATGTATATGTACATATAATATATAGAAATATGTTCATAGATATACAGGCAAGTATTTTATGCTATACATTATGCTGCAAATACTGTAACACTGAAGCTACTTGTAACTTGCAACACTGAAGTATATATTATACTTTTCTGTTCCACTGATTATATAGTTACATCATTTTTAGTCATGACATAAAATACTTTGTAAGTGTATTATAATTATGATGTGGGCAGATATTTAAGTTGCATATATTTTTTCTTTTCATAATTAATGCTATAACTAACATTCTTACACCTTTAACTTTAGGAACTTATCCTTTTTTATTTTCTCATTTTATAAATATTCTAGGTATAGAAATGTTGAGCTAAGGGCTGGGGATTTAGCTCAGTGGTTAGAGTGCCTGCCTCAGAAGCACAAAGACCTGAATTCGATCCCCAGCCCCCACCAAAAGAAAGAAAGGATGAAATGTTGAGCTAAAGTGTATGCATAGTTTCTCTGGTGTGAGAAACTGAAAGTGTAAATAAAGACTAAAATGTATTATATTGGGAAAGGGAAGAAAATGTCCAAATAGGAAAGGGAACAAGGGAAGGGGAGGAGGAAAGGAACAGAGGGACAAGAGAAATAAGAAATGGAAAGAAGAAATGGAAATGAAGCTTTAGTAAATCAGGAAGGAGGAGGGGGTGAGGGGAGGGGAGGGGAATGAGAACAAAAGAAGCAGCAAGATATGTCATGTACAGGTACAAATCCCCTATGATGAATGTTATCACTGTGTACATCTAAAATGTACCATTAAAATAAAATAAATTAAATAAAAAAAGAAAAAAATGTATGCACATTCCAAAACTTTTAATTCATATGACCAATATCATTTTTGATGCATCCAAAAAAGTACCTACTGAACAATTTTATCAGGAAATGTGCTCAGTACTGAGGATTTAGTTTCAAATATGAATTGTAACTGGTAAATATACAGGAAATTATAAATTCTTTAAGGGAATGCAAGGAGTTAAGAGAGCAGAAAACAAAAAGTCTTACCTAGCAATTTCAGATAACGTAGTTAATGTCTGAAGAAGGTGTATGTCATTTTCACATCTAGAGCCTTATATGGTAAGCAGGAAAAATGGCTTCAAAGAAGCAGACTTCAACTATATACAATTGAATAGTTGTATTTGACTAATATTGCCCTAGTGGCTGAAAAATATCACCTACTCTATAACATCAGACTGGCCAGATCTTTAATGCAACTTTATTGTCATCGATCGACTACTTCATTGCTTCATCCGGTAGTTTTGCATGAGTAATTGCAGGTTACTACTTGTAAAGTGGATGGTTTTACATAGCGCATATTAATCAACAATTGTTCTTGCTGTGAGACTCAGTGAAACAGAAGGCAACAGCAATAGTACAAGTGACTGACTTTTGCCTCTATATTCTGGGTAGATGCTCAATCAAGAAAACTGGTTTACTCTGATGAAGATTCTGTTTTAGCTCCCAGGTGTTATCTTCAAGTAGCAGTTCAAGAAATATGCTTTCTGAAAATCACTTCCTGCTTTTGTTCCCCTACAATCGCAATCGCCCAATGATGTATTCACTATTACTGGTTAAGAGCAAAATGTCTCTGTAGACTCTTTCCCATTCACACTAAGTTTTCAACTGCTTTGTGGGTGCAGATGGCCATTTTTGTTGCCATTTGTTTATGAGTTAACTTTGGTAAACGTCACTGCTCTAACTCAAATTCATGCTTTGAGTTTATTTTGGGTTTGTCTTCTACAGTATCATAATTATTTAAGTTTGAAAATCATAGCATCAGCTCCATAATCACACATATGTTTAGCTACTCTCTCACTGCCTTATTTCCCCTGGAAATTGGAATGAACACTATCTATCCTATTTTGACATTATCCTTGGGCAGAGTGAGATAGGGGAAGCAGAGTGTCTAATTCCCTGAGGTGTATTTACTCCTTCAAATCAATTTGACTTTCAGAGAAGAACAAGGGTATTTAGGTGAAAAGAGAGAGAGAGAGAGAAGAATTGAAACAGAAAGGGTCAAAGTTGTAACCTGTACAAAAGCATAAATCAGAATAATGACACAAAGTCTTCAAGATGTACAAAGGAGGATACATTTGATGCTTACAGAAAATGAAATGACACTGCATCAGTGACTATCTCAGAAATAGTCCGCTGCTATATGAGGGTGAAATTTTAGCCTTAAGAGTAATTATTTCTCTCAAATATGGTATAAACTTTACAGAACATCTGTCTTTGGAAACTTTAAAAAACAAATTGGATGTATTTCAGAATCAGTTTTAAATTTGCAGGTGAATTGACCAGATGGACCTTGGTCCTTTTCAGTTAGATAATTCTGTGGTCATGGAAGAGCCCAGATTTCAGTCTTGTCTTGGCATGTTTGGTTGATTTCTGCAAGGAAAGCATCTGGTATTTGGGGTTGTGTAATGTAACTTCAGTCACCAATTGTGCTAATTGTAGTAAAATGTGAAGGAAAGTATTCTAGTTTGGCGATATTCAAGTAACTATTTCTCCTAAATTGTATACACTTCACATTGTATTGAGTTATGGCGGTTTTAACCCCAATCATTCTTTATCACCACCACCAATATCTGGAACACTATGTGCAAATGAATAGAGGAGGACCTGAGATCCTGCATGTAGATCTGTGTTCCAACTGAATGTAAACTCAGCAGACAAAGTCACTGACACGTCTTGGAGGAGGTGCCTAAGATCAAAGAGCAAATTTGCTCTAACACAAAGGCAACACCCACAAACAAGGAACAATGAGGACCCAACAGCATGAAATCCAGAGAGGCAAATCTGTACAAGGTCAGTCTTCAGGAAAAAAAGTAGTAGATTAACCATAAAAAAAAAATGATACTTAACACCCCAGTTCAGGGAAAGAGAGAAAAGCAAAAAAAATTCAGACTGCATAGGATCAAAGCAATAGGCCCCTGGAATTAGACTGGCACAAGTGACAGGTCTCATATCCAGCTTCCAGACATAGGCTATCATGTTTACAAGGACACCCTCATATAAATAAAGGGAAAGCCCTTTTTCAGTGAGGGTCTGTCACGGCACAAAGAAAGTGTTTATGCACAGTCCCTTAAAGCTGCTTAATTTTCCTTGCTCAAATTTTTATTGGTCCTGGAACTGGCCTCCACCAGAGTTGAAATATGAAGAATATGCAGCTGAGAGGAAGATGAGAAACCCAGTAGGGTCTAATAGAAGCCACCCAGAGAAGTGAGGTTACCTGAAATGCAGTCACTTGAGGAGATGCAGTTACCAGGTAAGGTGAAAATGAGGCACTCTGGGTCAGATTAACAACAAAGTTTAAGGCTCCAGACTCAGTTATGCTGGCCGACACACAAAATATGTGTCCATCTGAGTGCAGGAGTATAAGCCTGGCACAGGGTTAATTTGCTCAGTTACTGTTTCAGCCAATTACTGACGGATAGAAGCACTTAATTGCTGTAGAAGTGGCCAGTGATGCCAGGATAAGGAGCTTTCTGAGCTGTTCTCTGAAATGTTTCAGAAAGGGGAACATGAGCTCTAAGATGAAGGGTGGTGATTTACAAACTACGTTCTTCCTCTAGAGCTTAAAGATTATTTTTGAATCGTTAAATTTCACAGGTGGAAATTAAGGAAAGTAAGTCAAAAGTCCATGGTAATGACACATCCCAGGAATGGAAAAAAAAATTCTCAATAAAAATGGTCATTTTGAGGATCTGCCTGAAGGCGGCTGTAATAGGAAGTTATAGCTTTCTATCAATCTTAGAGCGGTAACTAAGAAAATCATATAGATATTAACTCTTACATTAAATATCTGCTGTTTGTATTTTTTTTGCAATGGGAG
>PVJO010035011.1:0-10342 GCA_004026905.1 Hystrix cristata | reverse complement strand
AACAGTAATAGGGTATATATCTAATGCACCAATTATTTATTAAGGCAATTATATGTGATTAATAATTAAATGAAACATAATTCAGTTGTTGGAACTCAAATAACTATCTCCCACCCACGTGTTATCTGGAAATTTTGCTGAAGGATTCAAGAAAGATTATTATAATGGTAAACCCAGTGAATGATGTTTCTCCCTCACACAATGCTTTGTGTCCGTTAAAGCATTTGAAATCCATGTATGTGCTTCACAGTGAGACTCAAAACTATATGTCAGGGTAATCTACTACATGTCAGGGGAGCTAGAAGTTACATTATGTGTTACTTAGATTCCGTTTAGGGCCATTGTAGGTGTGCTTTAAAGAAAATTCTGTGGAAGCACAAATCAGTACTATGTACTGACATTAAAATGCACGCACACCCAATCCAGGCAGTTCTTTGGGGGACTGGTGGGCAGGGGAGTGGAACAGTGCAAAGATACAAAGAATTCAAATACCACAGGTGACAATACAAATCCCTCTAAAATATTAGTTCCTAAGCATGGATCACTAAATGTTTATTTTAAATATGGGAAGTGAGTATATTGACCATGTTTAGAGATAATTCTAATGGTTCATTTTCTAAGTATGAGGAAGTATTCCAAGACAGTGATTTTCAACTTTGGTGTAGGAAATGACCACCGAGAAATTCCCATGTAGTCACTCTGAAAAAGTTAGGTTTGGTCTCAGGCCAGGTCATCTGGATGCTTCAAATTATTCATAGATAAGTATATTGCTAAATTAGACAGACAACACTGGTGAATGCTATTTGAAAAAATTTTAAACCATTTTGTAATAGGATTACAGGCTTGATAATTACTGCCCTCATTTTACAAATTAGGAAACTGCAAGGTGTGTTTACTTTTCTTCTGCACTTTTTTCTTTTGCTATTAAATCACAGACAGTGTAAACTGGCAAAATAATAAACCTAACTGGCCTTCTAGTTGCTGAAACAAAAGAACCGGAAGTCATGTACTAGGAAGTATGCTGTGAAAATCTATTAAATAATATCAGACAAGTAGGTCTCAAACTTGGGCTTTGGGTTGTTCCTTAGTGCTAAGCTAAATTTCTCAACAATCCATAAGAGGGTCCCTGATTTCTAAAAAGGCAAAGTTTCCAGTTTATGTACTGCAGAATACAGAAGAAGAAGAAAAAAGCAAAGAGCTGGCTTTCTCAGAATTAATTGTACAAGGCTGATACAAATATCTGGCAAGAACCCTTCAAAGGTGTTTTTTTAGCAGCTCTCTTTTTCTTTTTTAATCATGCACTGAAGTGGAATATAGCAATGCTACATTGGGGGCCAGTGAATATATTGGCTACATGCATTTAATTTAAACAAATTTATCAAAACCAGAAGTCCTTCAAAGTTAAGGATACAAGTTACATATTGGATATTTTTCAAAAGACAAACAAAATGAGAGCGAGGAGCTGATCCATAAAGGAAAGCAAGAAGGAAACGCAAGAAGCTGCAAAGGTCTGGGAGACAGCTGGTGCCTTGAGTTTTCTGATTACAAACCATCAATTTTATTTTAGCGTTTGGACAGCATAGTCCCAGCTCTTGTACATTGTCTTACATATTCCAAGCCAGTGGACTTTGTACCATTGCTTGAGCATTGGGTCTCTATCTCATTTTTCCAGCCCTGTTTTCTTTTCTGAAGGTGTCCGCATGATACGGAGCTGCACAATCTCACACGTGTATCAGAATTCCGACTCCTGAAACTCTCGGAGGATCCAGACCTACAGCTCGTCTTCTGTGGGCTCTTCCTGGCCATGTACCTGGTCACGGTGCTCGGGAACCTGCTCATTGTCCTGGCTGTCAGCTCTGACTCCCGCCTCCACACCCCCATGTACTTCTTCCTCTCCAACCTGGCCTTGGCTGACATCTGCTTCATCTCCACCACGGTCCCAAAGATGATTGTGGACATCCAGACTCACAGCAGGGCCATCTCCTATGTGGGCTGCCTCACCCAGATGTCTCTTTTTCTCCTCTTTGGATGTATGGATGACATGCTGCTACCTGTGATGGCCTTTGACAGGTTTGTGGCCATCTGTCACCCCCTGCAGTACCACGTCATTATGAACTTGCACCTCTGTCTCATCTTCGTTTTGGTATCTTTTTTGTTTAGTATTTTGGAGTCTCAGATGCACAGTTTGATTGCCTTACAGTTTCCCTACTTCAAAGATGTGGAAATTTCTAATTTCTTCTGTGAGCCTTCTCAGGTCCTTAGTCTTTCCTGTTTTGATAACGTTGCCAAAAATATAGTCAAGAATTTTGTTGGTGTTGTCTATGGTTTCTTTCCTGTCACAGGGATCATTTTGTCTTACTATAAAATTATTTCCTCTATTCTGGGAATCTCTTCATCAGGTGGGAAGTGCAAAGCCTTCTCCACCTGTGTGTCTCACTTATCGGTTGTTTGCTTATTTTATGGCACAGGAATTGCGGGTTATCTTGCATCCTTTGTATCTAATTCCAGACATAGTGCAGCTGTGTCCGTGATGTACACAGTTGTCACCCCGATGCTGAACCCGTACATTTACAGCCTGAGGAACAGGGACATTAAACATGCCCTTCAGAGGCTGTGGAGCAGGACCACAAAATCTCACCATCTCTCTGTCTTTCCTGTAGTTTGGACTGAAAAAAACTGAACATCTAGTACCACGAATCTTGTCTCCTTGCTCACATTGTTCTTATGGCTTCATGGCTTTCATTCCACTCTAAGAATCATGTCTGTATATTGACCCTTTACTCTTTTCCTTTTCATTCTCTCTATTTCTCTCTCTCTCTCTCCCCACCCCATGTGTGTCTCTGCCTCCTCTGCCTCTCTCTCTCTCCTTTCAAAAGTACTGAAGGTTGACCCTAGGGCCTTAGCACCAAGCTATATCCTTAGACCCTTTTAATTTTTTTATTTTATTTTGACACAGTTACTAAGTTGCCCTGGCTGAGCTCGAACTTGTGACCCTCCTGCCTCATCCACTCACTGTGCTGAGATTGCAGGTGTGTGCCATGGTTTTTATTTAACGGCATCAAGTATATATTCTAGAGTCTTTTCATCATAAACATCATGACTAAATCAATATACCAAAAAACTACTATAATTTTAGATCATGTGTCATGTACATGCACCAAATACCCACAATGAATATGCTCATTACATGTCATAAACATGAACTAAAAAAAAAATATTAACGACAACGAAAATGGGAGAATATAAAGATAGAGGAATGTGGATGGGAAGAAGGGATTAAAAAGTATCAAGCTGTGTTATGTGTATGTACTCACACCCGAAGATGAAAGTAAACTTTATGTACTGGAAACATGTACTAATAAAATACTTGTATCTATGTTATATTACCAGAGTTGTCCATTTATATGGATCTGTCTAGGTGTTAGGTTTTGAAAAAGCTTCATAAAAGTTTGTAATGCCGGTTCTTAAAGGGGTCACTCTCGATTGCATGTTAGAAGTGATCTTACAGTAGTAGAAGCCAAAGTGAGTTTCTTTAAAATACCATCTTCAGATACATGTTGTTCTGTGCCATGCGGCTGGGCCTTGTTATCATTGCTTTTTAAATGACTTCTTGCTCCGCCTGCCACAGTTATCATCCGAGGATTCCATCTTTTCTGCTCCGCCCTTCGCGTCCCCGAGGCCTCGGGGTTGTAAGGGCTGTTTCTAGCACTATGTCTGCGGCCACCTTGTCCCCTTTTTACGTTTGACCTACAGTAATTATCCAACCAACTTATGTTATTGCATTTTCTCCCTCAGATAACTAGCTTTGCTAGTATTTAATGAGTGAACACTGGGTGCTAAATCATAACATGGAAGAAAAATATATGTTGTGAGTTGTCAGCGATTGTAATATTCTGAAATGTTCTTGGGGACTAAAGCTGGTTTTAAACATGTGACTGAGAAGTTAATGATGGTCTCAGGCCTCCAGGTGTTATATGGCTCTGGTGGTGTCTGAGCCTTATTACAGCAACAGTTTTATGACAAATATATTGAACTTTTGCCCTTTTTCCTTTACATAACAATACCAATGTCCCCATCACCAGCCAAAGTGAGCTGCTTTTTCACCTAATTGATAGCCAAAGACCTTGATAGGAGGGAAAGTAATGTCATTTTCTGATATCACCTTGTTATCAGGCAGGGGGTGTTTCCAGATTCTTTATTCATGTACGCAAAGAACTGTAAGAATGAATTGAGAGCCATAGGAAATTTTAGTTGAGTAACAAAAGGGAGACTGGTTTTGCCAGGTGAATGAAATAGTGGGCCACTGCCCCAGTTAGGGATCTGAAAAGGAGCAGGAGGCCAGGGAGCTAAAGATGGAGCACAGATTAGAAAGCTGGGGGAAGGAGGATAAGAGAGTGAGCTCGTGGTGTCCTTTCCCTTTATCCAGATTCTGTTCTCCTGAGAGTCTCCCCGATCCCGTGAGAAGAGGGGTGATTGGATTTTCACGCCCCAGGCTGACTTCAGGTCAGGCCACCACCGGGTCATGTCCACCCTCCCAGCCAGGTCCAGCCACACCCTATTCCTACCTCAACCTGAAAGCTGTTGTTATTGGGCAGTTATATTCCTAATGAATGTTACCAGGTTCTGAATTAATCGTCCTTCCTTCTGGAATTAGATTTCACATCCTTCCCGCCTTGAACAAAGAATTGAACGAAATGAGCCAGAAGCAGTGACAAAGTTTATTGAAAAGGCAAAATAGAGAAACTGACTCTATTTGAGCCAGTTTGGGCTAAACAGTTTTAAAAAAGGCAATAAAAATACGCACTGTGTCTGAAAGACGTGGTATGGGATATCACGAAAAGATATTATGGCTGCTCCTCAAGGCGTCCTTTATTTTATACTGTCTAAGTCTTGAGGAAACCCTCGAGAGCTTCTACATCCAGATCCTGAGAGGTGGTGACGTTGCCCTCAGGCTGACGACAGGTCTATGCCTGTCTAGCGAGAAGTCACATCTTTTTGGGATTTTGTACTTAACGGGTCACACCTACTTTGCCAGCCAGCTTCGCCACACCCTACTCACCTACGTCACTGTGATTTTCCCTCTTTCACTTCATGAGTTAGTGGCCTTTCCTGGTGCATTAATGCCTTTAATCAGGAATGTTTGTGAAGTTGAAAGCAGGCATTGAATGTGGTAGAACAAACTTTGACTAGAATAATGAGTAAGGTAATAGAAAGAATGTGAGACTTGTAGGCACTTCAACATGGATATATTGTTTCTTTTTCATATTCTAAAATTTTATTTTTTATTTTATGAAAAAATAAACAAATGTTCATAGACAAATAATAAGAGAATAATGATAGTTCCTACACTGTGTATCATTATCTTCAAAGTAGTACAAAACACAAAGCAAAAAGATTCTTACAAAGAAATCAGAGGAACAAACAGGTATATGCTCGTTCTTAAACCAAAGAATTTTGGTGACTCCTGACTCCCACGTGAGCCTCAGTTTCCTCAGCAGCAGTGAAATGACACAGAACATTTCCTCCCAGTTGTGAAATGATCGTGTACCACGAATAAGTTAAATGTTTTCCTATCAAGAGAAATTTCTATTCTTACATGAAAGAATTTGATTTTACATGTGCATTCTAGACACATGTAAGCTATTATGAACTGTGCAACCTTGAGCATTATACAAAATGTGATTTTATTCAACTTGCATATCTGTCGTATCTAGTAACCATCAGTGAATTGAAAGTATGGTTCTGAAGGCATTATCGAATGTAGGGATTGGAGCAGTATTTTGTCCATCGTTTTGGATAAACAATGGGACACTGTCGTGATCAACATATTATTGGGAAATGCATCGTTCAACACAAGAACTTTGCAGCAAAAATGGATTCCAAAATCAGCTGAAAAACATTGGCTAAATTGACTGGGACACATTTTTAACTCTCATGGTTTTTAATTCTTTAATGGTAAGTAGCTGAAAGAACTCTAGGATGAAACATAATACACACCTCTGGTATTAAATCTATTCTGATGTTTATTAGTTTTAATGTAACTATATGAATTCTAAAAGTGCTTTCTCTTGGAGGGATAAAAACACTTCTAGAATTCATATTTTTTATATCAATCCTTGGCCAAATCAAAAGCAGATAGTCATCACTTATCTGCACATTCTTATTTTGTAGATCTACCTAGCTATCACCTATCAATCTAGATTTACACACAAATATCCTAGTAATGCTGTTTTCCTGGGGAAGCTTGAATACTAATGAAAGTGTAGCTCTTATAGTATTTGGGGGGAGTTCTTCAAAAAATGAAAAATAGAACTACCATATGATCCTGCAGTCCCTCTACTGTACTTATATCCGAGTCTTTGAAATCAGTATGTCAAGACACATATAAAGCTCCATAATCATGGAACTATCTCAGAATAGCTAAAATACGCATTTAGGCTAAGGATTTGTCACCAGATGAACAGATAAGTAAATGTGATGAATGAACTCAATGGAACACTAGTGAGGCCTAAAGAGAAGGAAATCATTTGGTGCAACACGCATAAGCCTACACGACATTCTGCTGGGAGAATTGAGGCAGCCACAGAGAGACAAACTGCATGAAACCCTTGTAGGATGTGAAATAGTCAGTCCCATGAAGATGGAGTGAAATGGAGGCGCCAGAGGAAATGAATCCGGGGTTGAGAAAACGTTTGTCAAAGAACATAATTTCAGTTGGAGAAACAATTTCAAGAGATCTATTGCATATTACCATGAATATAGTTAATAATAATAAGTTACATAATCAAAATAAATGTATAAATGTAGGACCATTTCATGCAGTCACCTAAGTGACAAGAAATAAGCAGAAACACAACAAACAGAGGGCAATATATTGGTAAAACAAATATCTGATGAAGTTCATGTAATCAAATGTACAAAGAAATCTTTCAGGTCAGATCTAAAATTATACAATGCATGACTTGAAAACGAGCAAAGCCTGAACAAGACAATTTTTACACAACATTTGGAATTGGCAAAGCACTGGAAAATATGCGTATGTAAGCATGAAAAAATGCAGATCCAAATCACAATAAGATACTACTTCACTTCTAATGGTAGGCCTCACTTTACATAAAATTGGAAATGACAAGAGCCAGCAAGTGTAAGAAGATACTAGAATCTTTTACACAAGAATGCTAAATGTGCTGTCTATTCTTGAAGATGTTGAGCACAAAATGACTCTCTAACATAATAACTCATTCCACTCCCAGATACAATTCTTTAATAATTAAAAGCAAGCATAATCATTTGTTACTTAACAGCTAGTTTAGGTTCTGAGAAAAGTTGTGCTGGTGATTTTTTTTTTTTGTCATCATTGCCAATGACACACGATATTCTTAAACAAAGAAAAGAAGGATTTCACTAAGCAATATAAGTAATATAATGTTATGCGACCCCAGAGCAGATAGAGTTTGTCATTGACTAAAACATCACTGTGTAGCACGACTGTGCGCAAACCAGTGAATATGCTTGCATATTCCTTACAGCACTATTTGCAAGAGCCAAAAGATGGAAATTGCCAAAATGTTCACCAACAGATGAAATCATAAACACTTGGATTAGTGCACACAGCAGAATATAATAAATCCTTAAAAAATAAATGGAGCAAGTTAATATTAACAAATAAAAGTGCACAAAGGGAGGAGGAAGAGAAAGAAGAAATGAAGAAGGAACAAATGACAGAATGCAGGAAAGCACGAATAAAACAAGGAAGGAAGAAGGAAGGAAACATGATAAGGATAAAAGGAAGAAGAGGAAAAGAAATGAGATGAAGAAAAATAAGATTTCACATAATTATACAAATCTCAGAGTTACTCTTGGCATCATTTCACTTTAAATCAAATAAAGAAACAACTTCAAAGGTAGATTGCAGCTTTCATGTTGACAGTCTGCCCACTGTCTTAGCACAGAATACGCAAGAGAGCAAAGGCAAGAGCGTGCACTTAGGGTCAGGTTCCAGTTATACTGTGTCCCCACCTCACGCCTTTACCTTTGGAAATTGAGTGAATGAGAGAAAACGTCTCAAAGCTAGGCTTTCATTAATAAATAAAGTCATACATGAAAAACGACAAGCAGAGACCCGATATAGTAAGTACTTGGTTGATCTTTACTCCCTTTAATTTGGGAAAAGCAGAGCACAACCCTACTATGGTGACGACCATTAACATCAAGCAATTATTTTGAAGAGATCAGAGCTGCCCATGATCTATGTGCTTCCATTATTTTAGAAATCTCAGAAAAGTCTGAGAAATTTTACTGAATTTGAAACTTTGTGCACCGTGCATAAAAACACAGATACAAAGAAAATCCTGAGGGAGTTGTTGAAGAGAATACAAAATACTTAATAATATAAAAATATTTAAGAAACAAATATAGGTGCTTTGGGAATACTAACCATTAAATTACCAGAAATTAACCATGTCATACAGGAGAGAAGAGGAGCCCTGCTATTGAAATTCACAGCATTTGTCTCAGGGGTTGTAGCATCCTGTTGTTTCTGAGGTTGCAGGTCCATGAAGGACAAGAGGCCGCTCTCCTGAGGAGTCTGCCCAGGGCGCCCTTCACATCCTTGTTCCGCAGGCTGTAGATGAAGGGGTTCAGCATGGGGGTCACCACGGTGTACATCACTGAGGCGACAGAGCTTTCATGGGAGGAATGAATTACGGCAGAACTGAGGTAAACTCCAAGTGCTGTTCCATAGAACAAGGAGACCACACAGAGGTGAGAGCTGCAGGTGGAAAAGGCTTTGTGCCTGCTCGCAGTGGAGGACATTCTCAGTAAGGAGGAGATGATCTGAGAGTAAGAGAAGAGGATCGCAGAGGCTGGGAACACAGCTATAAGGACTGTTGTCACATACAGGAAGATGTTATTGATGAGGGTATCTGATCTGGACACCTTGATAAGCTGAGCCAGTTCACAAAAGAAATGAGGGATTTCTGTGCCTGCAGAGAAGGTGAGTTGCATCATCAGGAGGATATGAACAAGGGACACCCAGAAAATGATGATCCAGGACATCAGAACCAGGAGGCCACAGAACCTGGGGTTCATGATGAGGGTGTATCTCAGGGGGTGGCAGATGGCCACAAAGCGGTCATAGGCCATCACTGTCAAAAGAAAATTATCCATTCCCACGAAAATGGTAAAAAAATAAACCTGTGTTAAGCACTCTATGTAGGAAATACCTTTGTTCTGTGTCTGGATATTCACCAGCATCTTGGGGACTGTGGTGGAGGTGAAGCAGATGTCCACAAATGACAGGTTGGAGAGAAAAATGTACATGGGGGTGTGGAGGCGGGAGTCAGAGCTGACGGCCAGGATGATGAGCAGGTTCCCGAGCACCATGACCAGGTACATGGACAGGAAGAGGCCAAAGAGGACGGGCTGCAGGTCTGGGTTCTCTGAGAGACCCAGGAGGAGGAACTGTACTACCCCTGTGTGGTTTTCTGCTTCCATGTCCCTTGTTTTTATTCTGGAGAAGGAAGAAATAGCAACACTCAATGAACAGCCATCTAACTCCTATATGGCAACCACTCTACAATGTCAGTTTTTGATGGACAACTTTCACACACTATTATGTCACATCGAATACAGTGATTCATTCAACCAAGTGATAGCTGATTTCTGTTTTAAATGTGTATAATCGTTCCCACTTCCCTTAATGTACAGAAATTTCTTTTTGCTTTATATCATTGACTTGTTTTCATTTTCTAATTTTATTTTATGCACATAATCTAAACTTTTTTGTCACATGAGCTTTCCACAATAATTGAAGTGTTTGCATGTATTTTCTTGGATAATATCCATAGTTCTTCATTGTAATATGTCTACAATAGTGACTTAACAGTGATTTTTTATAGTCGAATTTTATTCTGTGATTTAAGAATTCATACTGATGTGATAGTTAAATCTCGGTGCCAATTTTTTTTTCTAAAAATGTTGCCAGCTGTCTGTCAGACAAAGGTCTAACATCCAGAATATCTAAAGAACTCAAAAAAATCAAACCCCCCAAATTTAAAGACCCTATCCAAAAATGGGCATCTGAAATGAATAAAAATTTCTCAGATGAAGAAATAAAAATAGCAAATAAATATATGAAAAAAATGTTCAACATCATTGGTCATTCGAGAGATGCAGATCAAAACAACACTAACATACCATCTCACTCCAGAAAGAATAGCTATTATCAAGAAATCAACCAATAACAAGTGCTGGCGGGGCTGCGGGGAAAAAGGAACCCTCCTGCACTGTTGGTGGGAATGTAGACTGGTCCAACCACTGTGGAAATCAGTGTGGAGATTCC
>PVJO010035010.1:0-10330 GCA_004026905.1 Hystrix cristata | reverse complement strand
ACCTCATCTTTGACAAAGAAGCCAAACACCCTCACTGGAAGAAGGATAGCCTATTTAACAAATGGTGCTGGAAAAATTGCCTAACCACATGTCGAAAATTAAAACTAGATATATGTCTCTCACCATGTACTAAACTCAAATCAAAGTGGATCAAAGATCTAAACATTAAAACAGAAACATTAAATTTACTGGAGAATAGGATAGGAAGAACCCTCGAAGACATAGGGGTAGGAAAAAAATTTATGAACAGAACCCAGACTGCACAGGAAACAATACAAAGAATCAGTACTTGGGACCACATGCTATTAAAAAGCTTTTGCACAGCAAAAGAAATCACCAATAGAGTAGGGCGAAAACCCACAGACTGGGAAAAAATATTTGCTAGCTATCCATCAGACAAAGGTCTAACATCTAGAATATACAAAGAACTCAAAAAAATTAAACCTCCCAAACTTAAAGACCCAATCCAAAAATGGGCAACTGAAATGAATAAACATTTCTCAGACAAAGAAATAAAAATGGCAAATAAATATATGAAGAAATGCTCAACATCACTAGTCATTCAAGAAATGCAAATCAAAACAACTTTAAGATTCCACCTCACTCCAGAAAGAGGAAGCCTAGTTCTTATATACTTCAAAATGTGTATTTTCATAAATTATTGAATATGCTCATAAAAATATTAAAGAAATATTTAGACTTATAAAGGAGGAAAATGTCAGGAAGGGAAAAGTCTTTGCCTCACTGTAAATAAAGGAGTGCAGGAACTGAGGAATAAGGTTGTGGAAAACACTGGCAAATCCAGAAACAAATCTAAGTGTATGTGGGAATTTAAAACTTCAATAGAAGTGATATTTTAAATCAGTAGAAAAAGAGTAGTTTAGTTGATAAAAGGAATGAACTTAATTGACTCTCTATCTAGAAGAAAATAGGATTTATATCTGTGTATCTCCCAGTACTCTCCCCATATTTTAAAGTAGCTTAAAGATCTCAGTATAAAATACTATAACTATGAAAGTATTAGAAGAAAATGTAAGATAATTTTATTAAGTAATGTCAGGTTGAGGAAGGTGTTCTAACCACAACACAAAATCTCAGAGACATCAAGAAAAGATCCATGGGTCTGACATATAAAATGAAAAATTTTATAAAATCATATAAAATGAAAAACTCACCACAAGACTACACAGCAAATGGCAAATTTCAGCAAAATAATTTCAACACATACAACAGTGAAGGGACAATGCCCAGACACTAAACAATAGTAAAAGAGTTAATGCCAATACACGCAAAAGCTCCTGAACAGCAATATGAGGACACAATAACAGAATGATCAAGTCAGAGAAAAAGAAACATAAATAGTCAAAAACAGTGATGAGTTGATAACCTCATTAATAGTTAAAATAATAATGAAATATGACCTCCAGTTTTTATGATGTTCTGGAGAAGTAGGTGATCTTGCTAATAGTAAATAAGAAGCAAATAAGGACCATGTTTTTGAAATACAGTTTAACACTTTCTCTTAAGTATGTATTCCATTCAACCCCTAAACTCCACTTCTAAGAAACTATCCCACAAAAATGACAACACAGATGTTGAAATAAAGATTTCTGAATTTTCTAAATGTTCATCCATAGGAGAATGGAATGCTGTGCAGCATTTAATAAATGAGACATATTCTGCTTTGGAAAAAAGAACCACAATTTATTATAACAAAACAAGCACACATGTGTGCACACACACATACATATATGCACACATTGCAGAAAAAAATGAGAGCATGATTTTATTTTTATCTGATAGTTGATGTGTGTGTGCACAGAAAAACATGTATGTATGTCCTCATAACAGCATAGAAAAAAACAGGTACCTAACTGTAAAGAGTGTCGTTGGAAGACCAAGGGGTTGGCAAGATGACAGATTTTCATTTGAAACACAAAGGCATTCAATCTTCCTCAAGTAGCAAGGACAAAGCACTGTCTGATTACCCCTGGATTGCCATGACACCTCTGCCAAGGTGGCTGACCTTGACACAGGACACCAGAACCACCACTGGGACACCTGCTAAATACATCCAATCCCTCTAGATGACACCTTCCACTCCTGTTCATTTTACAGAACTAATTTCTGTGACATTTTATTTTCACACAGCACTGAAACCAAGAATGTCCTCAGTATTTACGAGGGCATTTACAAAAGGAACAGAGTAAATGCAGTTTAGACAGATCACAATAATTCTCCCAGTCTCTCTGACACCCAGTGTTTCAAGTTTCACCTTCCTTCTACATGTACTCAATTAAATTAAAATACAGCATAGAAAGCCACCGCAAAAGAATCTGAAAGGGCACTGCAGAGGTGAAAATAAAATAACTTCATATAAACCCCTCCTATTATGAATGACTATGTTTAGATTGTGTGAAGATAAAAACCCTGGATAATTATCAATGCAAAGTGGCATGAACCCAGACAGAAAGCAAAAAATGAGGGTGGCAGCAAGTCAGCGGACCTGAAGTATTCTCATTGTCAATGGTTTTTCGCTGCTAGAGTTGCCAGCCACACATTAACATTGACTAGGGGAGTCTGGGTGCACTGCAAGTGATGCTGCCAGTCACATCCCAGGCACTGAGGAGCACCTCTTGGGTGACCACGAACACAAGCAGTGGGCTGTTGAGCCGCTCCCCACCCCCTCCTACTCTTAGTCTCTACATGGATGGGGACTGACTAAATAGCATCAATTACATTAGCACAAGCTGACAGATGTTTAGACTTCAACCACAGTGTGTTCTTCCATTTTTTTATTAGGCTGAAAATGAATATGATGGGATAGGTGAAGTGGTGAAGGCTATTTTCAGCATTTAACAAAAGCAACATGATTTCCAAAGCCTTGATTGACCCCTTTCTCCTGGGGGCACGTAAGCACTAAATTACATAATTTTTTCTCCAAGACATCTATTTTAAATATCTTTCAATTATGATACTTTATCAAATCATGAAATTTAAATAACATATTGTTTCAAGAAAGGGGGAAAATACCCTTACATGAAATTTGAATGCATAATTTAATTTCAAGAGGAATTTTTACCTGAATTTGGTCTATTATGTGGTCTGAAAATTTTTCCTGTGAAAATGGGATCTGAGATACTTCCTGCCCTCAGATATTTGGCAGATTCAGATGCAGACCTTTAGAGTAAACCAATGTAGACCCAGTCAACAAAGAACTTTCACAGATGAAGGGATTTGAGACCATAGTAAGTAATCATGTAATGTACATGGACCGAAAGCAGAATGAACAAGAGCCTGCAGTGGCAACAAAAAGAAAAAAAACACCAAAGACTTTAGATATTGTAATAAAAATGAGAGAATTTATATTAATGTGTTTAAAATATTAAAAAATACAGTTATAAAAATAAGGAATATTGAAAGCAACCGAAAAGTAAAGGAAGATCTGCTTCCGTCTCACTTGAGAAAGCATGATTATCATCAAGAAATCAGCCAATAACAAATGATGATGAGGCTGTAGGGAGAAAAAGAACCCTTCTCCATTTTTGCTGGGACTGTAAACTAATACAACCACTATGGAAATCAGTATGGAGATTCCTCAAAAAACTGAAAGCAGAGGTTCTATTTGACCCAGCTATTTCCCTTCTAGGTATCTTCCCAAAAGAGTTAAAGACATCATACCACAGTGGTGTATGTATACCCATGTTTACAGCAGTGAAACTCACAATAGCTAAATCTTGAGAACAGCTTATATGTCCTTTAATAGGTGAATGGCTAAAAAAATCTGGTGCCATTATTTCATCATCCATCAAGTGAGGGTAACAGTAGGTCTGCTTACAAGATTAAATGAGTTTACTTTTACAGACTGCTTAAAACAGTGTTGGATAAATGACAAGTGATCATTTCAAAAATAAATAAGAGATTAGAAAGAGGGGATTGTACACCAAAATGAAGCAGCTAAGAGAGAGAGATGGAGGAAGTGACACCAATCTGGAACAGGCATTGTCTTTAGAAAAGTGTACATTATATGTCTCTTTTAGCTTTGGAGGACATAATGGGACAAAAGAAAAAAAAAGAAATGCAAAAGACAAAATACAGAAAGTCTTAATAAGATGCTAGGAGACAAAGAAAACATACAGCTTTGTCACCACTGAGCTGCTTGGTTCTATGTGTCTTAGTCATGTATGTCTTCTTGGAGTACAAAGAAGTTGTGCTTAGCAACTTTGAGAGTAGAGGTTGCTAAAGAAAGTTAGCAAATAAAGTTGGGTATCATGCCCGGTGTACCTATATCTGCAACAGAGCCCTGACTTCCTCCTGTTCTGCACCCAACATCTGGTGATTTTACCTTATTTTCCTTTCTTCCTTCCTTGAGTTTAAGATTGAATTGGTAGTGCATTTTGTGCATTCGTCCTTCCCCAACATCATTGTTCTTTCTTTCTAGTCTCATATTTGTTTCATCATAATTAGAAGGTTTGTCATCTCAACTACCATAAGTCTCCTAACTGGTCTTCAAAAGCATCTTCAAAAGGAGCCCTGCAGCTCATCATGATGGCTTGTGCCTGTAGTCCCAGCACTCTGGAACACTGAGGCAAGAGGATTACAAGTTTGAGTCCAGCCAGCACAACTGAACAAGACCCTGTCTCAAAAAATAAAGAAAGAAGACCCTGGATTCAAACCCAAGTACCACAAAAAGAAAAACCCAACCAAACAAAAAAAAACAGTGCTTCTCTGTTCAAAATCCTTCAAACACACACACACACACACACACACACACACACACACACACACACACACATGTGCACCAAGACTTTATTAAGTGGTTTCAGAATTCCCCGTCAAGTACCCCACCTTCCCATACCTCTGCTTGCACTGAGTTCCATGTTTGGACTTCTGTCTGACCTGGACAGGAGCCATGAGAGCAACTTCACTGAACCAGAGACCTTGCAAGATATGTGTCCCGAGCTGAATAGTGTCTGCCCCAAATCCTTGTTCTTCCCAGAAACTTAGAACATGACCTTATTTAGAAATAGGGCTGTGCAGATAGGTGAAGCTGAGGTCATCCTGGAGCAGAATGTGCCATCAACCCACTAGGACAGGGGTCCTTAAAAGAAGAGGAGACAAAAAACAGATACACACGGAGGGAAGATGATGTGAAGATAGTCACACACTGGGAAGAGTGACACACATGGAGATGGAGGCAGAGACTGGAGTGTCATGCCTTCAAGCTCAGAAATGCTAAGGATTGCTGGCAACTCCCAGAATTTGAAGAGAAATGGATTCTTCCCTTACAGCCTTTAAAGAGAGGATGGCCCAAATGACACCTGGATTTTAGATTTAAGACAATGAAGTTCTATTTTTTTAAGCCACCAAGTGTGTGGATTTTATGAAGCAGTCCTGGGAATCTAACACAGTAATGATAAAAATGAAGGTTCTGTCCTCAGATGCAAAATGGAGCTATACTGCCTTCTTTCGCTGGTGAAACTGTTGTGGGGATCAAATAGGACAAGATATGTGAGCATGTTATTAGATGTTCAAAATTCTATACAAGTGTAATGTAAAATTCTTATTTTCCAAAATCCCTGTTATTCCCTTGCATAACCCCAATATAGTACCTTGCTCACATATAGTTTGTGCTCAATAGGCACTTGCTGAATATTTTGTTTTAATTTATTCATTTAATATGTTGTGTTGGTTTTATCTTAGAACCAAAACATAGATACAAAGAACAAGGTTCATATTTAGATTACTGTCTAGCTATTTACATGTAGCTTTTACTGCATGTAGTGTTATTTAAGAAGCATATAATTTGATTTGCCTAGCTGAATATAAATAATATATAACATTATAATATTAGTCTACTGTGTATTAATTTTTAATATTTTAATGAAGTTAAATCTCTATAGATTTGAAAATAAGATTTATTTTGTTTAAGATGAAAAAATGTTTAATTTATTTCTGCAAGTATGGCTAGCTTTATTTATGCTACTTACTAGAAATCTAGTAAGTGTATATTTTATTTTAAAAAGTTGCTATTATAGTGGCATTCCTGTGACTATGCTCATCAATAAACTTAATCAATTGCCTATTGAAGCAATAGAATAAGCTTTCCAGTCTTCAAACAATAAAATGATCTCTTGCAAGGAAAATCAAAGAATCTGAATACCAGGAATCATTACTGACAAAGTAAATGAGAACAAATTTCCCGTTTGATACTAAACTTCTATTTAAAATAAAACAGCCAGAATGTTATTCCTGCTGTATTACTTCTCAGAACCTTTAAGAAGCCTGCATGTGTCCTGGGGCTAATACAGCCTTGTCTGAACCCAGCGAAGCTGACAGCAGTCCTGCTTAGAGACCAGAAATGGCAACTGTGACAGTTACAAGACTGAGGTCAGCAGAGGAGAAGCAAGGACTTCCCACACCACCTGCTACAACATTACCTTGGCAGAAACTAATGAGTCACTTCTGGGTTGCTATTGGCATTTATTAAATCCAGAAGAAAAACATCTAAGTAACGCTTAATTGTGTTTAATTTCAATTTGGAATCATGGACCGGGAAACAAAAGCTTTATTTCACCTCCAAGTGTACTTCAGTTAATATCAATTGGGTGTGTACAAGGGAAAATATCATTTTAAAAGTTCCCTAGGGCTAGTGAAGAAGAATGGTAATGAGAATTAGGAAGAGTGATTCAGAATTGTAGTCTAGCATGCAGGTTACACAGGAAGTTAAACAGGCCAGATCTGGTGTCACTGACACTTTTATCCATTGACTAGAACTCAGTCACAGGACTACACCTCACTGCTCAGAAGTCTGGGAAATGTAGTCCATTGAACACTCAAGAACTGGAGGAAATGTGTCTTAAGAGCTACCAGACCCTGCAGTAAGAAATATGTGCACTTGATGCTCATGATAAAAGATAAGAAGAATTAGCTGTCTAGTTTTTTCCTAAAACAAAAGTAGACCGCTTGGAGAAATATGTTGATAGAACAGACCTAGAGAGAAGCCTGTTTGCCCCATGTCATTTTCCTGCTTTCTTCTGCTGGTGGGTGACATATTTCTTCTCTTGCCTGTCTGTATCTTGCTACACAGAAGATGCTGTGTATCTTTCTTTCCTGCAGAGCAAGTTTGCTACACAGTTCATAGGGCCAGACCTCTTGTTCCAAAAGCAGGAAAAAAGTTCTTCTAATTTTCCTTTCTTCTGTGATCTCTCAATTTGTCATGATGTCTTCTATCTGCTATTTAATTAATTATTTAATTTTAAAGAAATGCAATTAAAGAAAAACTAAAAGAAAAACTAAAATTTTAAACTATTAGCATGAAAATAACCATTCATCTTTATATTGTACAATCTCAGTTTTAAATGAAAGTATAGGGCTAGGGATTTAGCTCAGTGGTTAAGAGTGCTTGCCTTGCAAGCACGAGGCCCTGAGTTCGATCCCCAGCACCAAAATAAAATAAAAAAAATAAATAAATGAAAGTATAAGACTCTCTAACTCATATGTGAAATCAGTGAAAAAACACAATTTGTATTTCATAGTTCATATATTCATATGCACTTTATTCTTTGAAGACTGTGGAAATGCTACACAAAACTAGTGTGACTCTTTTTCACTTCCTGATTCTTGCACAACCTACTGACTTTGATACTAACGAGTAGGAAAGGACTGAAAAGAAGAGAAACCCTTAGTTGCCCTCTTTTCCTGTCATTTTATGACATCATTTTCAGTTTCAATTGCTGGCAATACAAAGAAGGCACAGGAGTAAGAAAGGGTATGTAGAGTTCATTGGTCACTTGTGTTTCTTAGAATACCATCATCATCTCTCTGCATTCATTCGGTTTCAAACAGGACATTTGGTCTCTTAGGGCTATATTTAGTCATGGGTGTCTCTACTTATTTACTCATGGGTGTAACACACTTACTTTGACCCTTGCACACTCAGGTCCACTAGAATTCTTTTTCATGGGGTCTCGTGAGCACATTATGAGAACAGGAAACAAGAAGAAGCAAAGGACACACCTTTGTAACTGTGTCCTCTGCACATGATGTTGTTCCTGAACTTCAATTGTCCCAGCACTTCAGTTTCAGAATACACATTGAAAGATCAAATGATTATGTGTTCCAGGATGGTAATGACAGCAGATCAGTAAAGCAAGCCCCAAGACCTCCTGCATGTAGGCCACATGCAGCTTCTGTCACCTGGGGAGATTCTCCCCCATTGCTTGGGGGAGCAGGAATGGTTAATTTAAAACAGTTAAATTACCTAATTCATAAAGACATCCCTTACACTAACAAGCATGTATATGTAAACCACAGACAACACAGACCAACACTAAAAGTCTTAAGCATCAAGAATTCGCGAACATACCATCATTTTTATAATGGTCTTCAAAAGGAAAACTCCCAAGATGTATCTTGATTGTAAGGTGCATCCTAATTTCAGAAAATCTAAACTGGGGGAGGGAGGTGCTGGAATTACAGTATGGCATTTTTTACTATTATGTAACTAACCAATATATTAATACATACTTTTAAATATTTCAAGCATTCAGAAAAACATAGAAACTGAAACATGAATATCTATGTACTTGCCAATTGATTTTATCAAATCTTGACAGTTTTCTATATTTATTTCACAAGATTCTTGAGGTTGAACCCTACCGATAACACTGATATCCCCTGAAAATCATTCTTCTAATTATATTACCTCTATTCCCTCCTCAGAGGTAATGAGTTCCTGAAATCATTACTTGTCATTTACCTGCATGCTTGTTTTTACTATCAATATACATGTCCGTAACCATATATACACTTTTTACATCTTCTAATTTTATATGTAATAGTAGAATGATTCTGTACATATCATTCCTCAACATGTTTCCTTGTGAGTTGCTATTTTGAAGCGTATATTATTGCATGTAATTCTAGTCCATTAATTTTAAACACTGACGAGTATACTAGTATATTGCATAAGTGCAACCCAATTTATCCATTTCATTGTTGTTTGAAATGCTTTTAATTTTTATTACAAACAATGATTACGGAAATCTACATTTCTCTGGGTATATATGGACTACAGATTTTTAAGGTTTATACGTAGAAGTGGCATGTACATCACACTTTTCACTTTCCTACATACTGTCATTACCTCTATCAGTGTCACATGCTCATAAGACATGGATCTCTCCACATGCTAGCTGATACCCAGAAATGTCAAACACTGTAATATTTTTTCTAAACAAGTGTGTATGAGATGATATCTTTCAATTTATATTTCCCTAAATGACTACTGAAATTGAAGATTTTTGCTTCTATTGGTTATTCCTATTTCTCTTCTATGAATTTCCTATTGAAACATTTTCTTCATGTTTTCATTGGTTATTTATCTATTTCTCATTGACTCATTATATTTTATTCATTATGAATATTACTCCTTGGTTACACGTATTTCCAGACTTCAGTGTCATTTTCTTTGCTATTCGTGATATTTTTTTGTGAAAGTAAGATAGTTTTAATATAATCAGGGATTTGTGTTTTTAGGATTTAGCACCTTTGTTAAGACAACTGTCCATTCTCTTCACAGTAATGTAATTGTCCCCACACTAGTTATTGAACATGCCATCCTTCATCCACTGACTTGCCTCTGCCCTCTGAAGTTTTCCCTTTCCTATGCATCCTTCCTGCTTCTCTTGTTTAAACTGCCATTGGTACATATTCCTCCATTCTCTTTGGAATTATCTGGCCTTTTCTTGACCCCTTGTGTTTCTGTTTGAATCTGAGGCTCAGTTTATCAGGATCTGTGAAAAATCTGCTGGGATTATTTTTTGGAATTGCTTTGAATCATAAATTAATTTGTGGAAAATAGAAATGTTTAAGAGACCAGATTTTACCATGCATAAACGAATTGCATTTCTCTACCAATGTAGATTTTTTGTACTTCATTCATAGTCTTAATTTTTCCCATAAAGATTTTCACAGCTTTTGTTCTTTTCAGGGTTCATTTTTTAAATATACTTTTGCTGTTTACTGTAATCCTTAGATTTCTTCTGTAATATAATTTCTCAAATTTATTCATAGTTAAAACTGAAATTGTTGTACTGTACCTTGACTTTTTGCCAATGTAGGGATTACTAAATGAATTAATTCAAAATGAATTTTATGCCAATTTATACACTCGATTTTGAATAATTTATTCAACTAAATACTTTTTTAAAAGAGAATCATATGGAATGAATTAAAATATCTTGAATAGATAGGAAAAGTTCCTGTTTTGTTTTCATTTAAAATGCATAGTAAATGTGTTAGCAACACAGAAAAATTCTGGGTTGTA
>PVJO010035009.1:0-10342 GCA_004026905.1 Hystrix cristata | reverse complement strand
CCATGTGAAGTCAAAACTGCATAAAGTTACCTGTAGTATATTCTGTACATGTTACTGTGATAGCCCAGATACTTCCTACTACTATTGGAGTCAGTTAATATTTTTTTCTTTTAATTTGGGTTATTAGGTTCATGTCTTGGGAATATCTTTATTCTTCTTATTTCTCATTCTCCTTCTCATACTCCTCGCCTTGTTCTCTTGCATCATTTCCCTGTTGGACGAGATCTGATCCCTTGTCCACATCTATCCATCCTTTATCAACTTTGCAGTAAGACACTCCTCTCCAGGCCTTTTCTTTCCAACCTGCTGCATAACACATTCTACTCCACACTGCTATTCACTAGAGAGGCCTGATATGTGTACACTCGGAAAATCCCAGCTGGAGACAGGCAGATATTCCAGTGAGTGGAGCCAGACTTCAATCCTTGTATCTAGTTTATTTTTCTACATTTAATTCATTTTATTGGTACATGTTTGCAACCTCCCTTTTCAGAGTACTGTAGTTTTCTTTGTAGAGACCTTTCACTTCTTTGGTTAGATTAATTCCTAAGTACTTCATTTTTCTTGAAGCTATTGTGAATGGTATTGTTTTCATAGTTTCCTGCTCATCCCATCCATTATTGAAATGCTAATGATTTTTGTGTATTGATCTTGGTCCTGCTTCTTTGCTGAAGTTGGTTATTAATTCTAAGAGTTTCATGCCGTGTTTCTTTGGGTCTTTTATGTAAAGTATCATGTCATCTGCTAATAGTGATACTTTGAGCTCTTCCTTTCCTATACGTATCCCTTTTATTTCTTCTTCTTGCCTAACCACTCTAGCTAATACTTCAAGTACTATGTTGAATAACAGAGGTGATGGTACACATCCTTATTTTGTTCCTGATTTTAGGAGGAATACTTTTAGTTTTTCCTCATTTAGTATGATGCTCGTTATTGGTTTGTCATAATAGCTTTTATCATATTCAGGTACGATCCTTCTATACCTGTTTTCCTTAGGGTTTTTTTTTTTTATCATGAAAGGGTGTTGGATTGTGTTGAAAGCCTTTTCTGCATCTATTGATATGACCATGTGGTTTTTGAGCTTGCTCCTGTTTGTGTGATGTATTACATTTATAGTCTTACATAGGTTGAACCATTCTTGCATCTCTGGGATGAAACCTACTTGATCATGTTGTATCAGCCTTTTGATAATATGCTCCATTCTATTTGCTAATATCTTGTTGAGGATTTTTGCATTTATGCTCATTAAGGAGATTGGCCTATAGTTCTCTTTTGTACTTAGGTCTTTCTCTGGATTTGGGATCAGGATGCCACTGACTTCCATAGATGAATTTGGGAGCACAGCATCCCTTTCAATTTCTTTGAACAGTTTTGAGGCATATTGGTGATATAAGCTCCATAAATGATTTGCAGAATTCAGCTGTGAATCCATCAGGTCTTGTGCTTTTTTAGTTGGTGGATTCCTTATCACCGAGATGATTTCCTTGCTTGTGACTGGCTTGTTAAGTGTACTTTGGTCTTCTTGGGTTAGTTTTGGTAGTTTGTATGTTCCTAGAAGTACGACCATTTCTTTAATATTTGCTAATACTTGCTACATTTGGAATATAATTTTTCAAATGTAGTTACTAACAATCTTCTGGATTTTTAAAGTGTCTGTTGTGATTTCACCTTTGTCATTTCTAATTGCATCTATGCAGGTCTTTTCTCTCCTTCTCTTAACGACTCTTGCTAATGGCTTCTCTATTTTATTTTTTCTTTTAAAAAACAGCTCTTTATTTCATTGATATGTTTTACAGTTTTTTTAAAGTCTCCAGTTCATTAATTTCTGCTCTCATCTTTAGAATTTCCCTCCTTAGTTTTGATTTGGGGTGGATTTGTTGTTTCTCAAACAGCTCGAGATTTCTCATAAGGTTATGTATTTGGCCTTGCTGTATGTTCCTAATGTGAGTATTGATTGCAGTGAATTTTCCTCTTAGAATTGCTTTCAAAGTGTCCCAAAGATTTCACTGAGTTATACAGTTGTTGGCATTAACTTCCATAATTAAAAAAAAATTCTTCTTCTATTTCTTCTGTGACTAATTGGTCATTTAAGAGTGTACTGTCGGGGCTGGGGATTTAGCTCAGTGGTTAGAGTGCTTGCCTTGCAAGCACAAGGCCCTGAGTTTAAACCCCAGCACCAGAAAAAAAAAAAAAAAGAATATACTGTGAATTTTCTGGAAGTTTTTGTCTTTTCTGACTGTTCTTCTATCATTAATATGTATTTTCATTTTACAGTGGGCAGATAGTATGCATGAAGTAATTTCAGTTCTGTTATATTTACTTAAGCAGGTTTTGTGGACTAGTATGTGACCGATTTTGGAAAAAGTACCATGTGCTGCTGAAAAAAGTGTATATTCTGTTGTAAAGGGGTGGAATACTCTGAATATATCTATTAAGTCCATATGTTCAGGAGTGTGGTTCAGCTCTGAAATTTCATTATTGGTTTTTTTAGTTGATCTGTCTCTTTGTGAAAGTGGGGTGTTAAAGACCCCTACTATGATTGTGTTAACTCGATCTTTTATTTTCAGCAGTTTTTTGTTTTATGAGAGTAGATGCTCCAGTATTCTGTGCATATATTTTTGTCAATGTTATCTTTTCTTGTTTGATTGTTCCTTTAAGTAGTATATAGTGACCTTCTTCATCACTTTGAATCCATTTTAACTTGAAATTTACTATGTCTGATCTTAGAATTGCTACCCCTGCTTGTTCTTGGGGTCCTAGTGCATGAGATGCTGTTTTCCATCCTTTAATTTTAAATCCATGAATATCTTTTTTGATTAGATGGGTTTCTTGAAGGCAAGATTGTTGGAGTCTGTGTTTTGATCCACTCTGCCAGTCTGTGTCTTTTTATTAGAGAGCTAGACCATTAATATTGAAAGATATTACTGAGATGTGCTGGTTATTTGCTGTCATTGTTTTCCTTATCTGTTGGTTTATCATATGTTTTAATTTTTTTTGAATTTTTTTGGTTGTCATTTATTCCCTGATGTCATTAGTTTCTTCATTGTTTTCAGATGTGTCCAGTCTTGTGTTTCTGTCAAGAATATTCTTGGTTGTTTTCTCTAGAGCTCGTTTAGCCCTCATATATCTTCTGAGCTGGTCTTTTTCATGGAAATACCTTATTTCTTCACCTATTTTGAATGATAGCATTGCCAGGTAAATCTGGGTTGGAAATTATTTGCTCATGTGGCTTGAAATACTTCATTCCAACCTCTTTTGGCCTTCAGGGTTTGTACTTAGAATTCTGCTATGACTTTAATTGGTTTACATTTATATGTGATTTTTTGTTTTGTTTTGTTTTAACCGGTCTGCCTTTAAAATTTTGGTTATTTTTAGTGGGATATCTGTCAATTTAATAAGGATATGCCTTGGTGAACAACTTTCATTGCAATTGTTTGGTGTTCTATGTGTATCACTTACTCATACTTTAAGAATTTTTCTTACTTTGGGGAAATTTTCTTCGATAATTTCTGTAAGCATGTTGGGAAATCCATCTGTGTATCCTTCAAGCTCTTCTTTAACTCTGATTAGACTTAGATTCATTTTTTGCTGTTGTTGTCATTTAGTAGCTGCTGGATAATCTTCTCTATTTAAAATTAATTTGCTGGATATATTTTAGACATATATAATGATCACATTGATAATAGAATATTTGTGCCTGTACATATGTCGTTTTTATTTCCCTATCCATTTCCCTTTCCCTCCCTTTGGCTCTCTTCTCCTCCTTATTTACAGATTTGTATCCTTTTTTTTTCTATCTTTTCTCTTCTTTTCTTTTTCTTTTCCCTCTGTTCCTTTCCCCCTCCACTTTCCCTATTTCCCTAGTTCCCATTCCCCTTTGAACATTTTCTTCCTATTTCACATCTATTATACATTTTTGCCCTCATTTACACTTTTGGCTTCTCATACCAGAGAAATAATACAATATTTACTCACACGTGTCCAATTTATTTCACTTAAGAGTACATTCTCAAGGTGCATTCATTTACCTGGGAATGTCTCAAGTTATGTATTTACACCTGAGTAGTATTGCATCATATTAAAAAAAAAAAAACACTTCTTTATCCATTCTTTGGTTACTGGGCATTTGAGCTGCTTTCAAGGTTTATCTATTATAGACTCTGCTGTTATATACATGGATGTGTATATATCACTGTATTATGATTCTTTTAATTCTTCTGGAAAGACACCAAGGAGAGGAATAACTGGGTCAAATGGAACCTCTAGTTGTTTTTCATATATTTATTTTTGGTTTGTACTTCTTCATCTGAGAAATGTTTATTCACTTCAGATGCCAATTTTTGAATTGAGTCTTTAAATTAGAGAGGTCTGATTTTTTTTATTTCTTTTTTTTTCATGTCCAGGAATGCTATTTATTTTTGAGTATTGATTTTTTTATCCAGCTGCATGACTGAATTTGTTTAACTCTGGAAATCTTTTGGTGGCGTTCTTGGAATCTTTTATAGAGGGCATCATATTATGTGCAAATAATGATAACTTAACTTCTTCTTTTCCTATCTTTATTCCTTTTATTTCTTTCTCTTGTATAATTGCTCTGGCTAATGTTTCCAGAACTATGTTGAATAGGAGTTGTGTAGTGGACATCCTTGTCTTGTTCCTGATTTTTGAGTGAAAGCTTTCACTTGTTGATCATTGAGTATGATGTTAACTGTTGGTTTGTCATAGAAGGCTTTTATCAATTTGAGACAAAGACTATTCCAATTTTCTCTTGGATTTTTATCATGAATGGATGCTGAACTTTGTCAGATACTTTTTCTGTATCTGTTGAGATGATCATGCAAGTTTTGACCTTGGCTTTGTTGATATGTTGTATTACAATTATTGATTTGCTTATGTTGAACTATCTCTGCATCCATGGGATGAATCATACTTGGTCATGGTGTATAATGATTTGCTGCATTCTGTTTGCCATTATCTTATTGAGGATTTTTGCATCTATGATTATTAGAAAGTTTGACCCATATTTCTCTTCTTTGGTGGGGTCCTTCTCTGGTTTTGGTGTCAAGAAAGACTTTGGGAGTATTTTCTCTCATTCAATTTCATTAAAGAGTTTGAGGAATAGTGACATTAGATCTTCTCTAAATTTCTTGTAGAATTCACTGGTCAATTCATCAGAACCTGGTCTCTTTTTTGTTGGTAGGTTTTTAACTATCTCATCAATTTCATTGGATGATATTGGATAATTTAGAATTTTTATATCTTCTTGATTCAGCTTTGGTAGTTTGTATGTATCTAGGAATCTTTCCATTTCTTTGATGTTTTCCATCTTATTTGAGAGTAGGTTCTCTAAGTTGTACTGGTGATCCTCTGAATTTCTGCATAGCCTGTTATGATTGCACACTTCTCATGTTTAATTGCATGGGTTTAAGTCTTTTCTTTCCTTTTTATGACAAGACTGGCTGCAGGTTTGTCAATTTTATTTAATCTTTCAAAGAATCAAAGCCTTTATTTATTGATTCTTTGTATTGTTTTCTTAGTTTCAATTGCATTAATTTCTGCTCTGATCTTTATAACTTCCTCCCTCATGCAAGCTTTGGGCTTGATTTGTTCTTTTTCTAGAAGTGTGAAGTTCAATATTAGGTTGTTTATTTGATCACACTGTTTTCCTGATATGGGAATTCACTGTTATGAATTTACCTCATAGCACTGCTTTCATTTTGTCCCTTAAGTTCTGGTATGCTATATTGGCATTATCATTTAATTGTAGAAATTATATAATTTCTTCTTTAATTTCCTCTGTGACCCATTGGTTGTTCAGGAGGGAGTTATTTAATTTCCATGTGTTTATGTAGTTTTATGATTTCTTTTGTCACTGATTTTAAATTTCATTGCATTATGCTTGATAATAACATGGGATAATTTCAGTTCCTTTGCATTTACTTAAACATGTTTTATGAGCTAGTGTGTGGTCTATTTGGATAATGTCCCATACTCAACCTAGATGAAAGTGTATTCTGGTGTTGTGACATAGAACACTTTGTGGACATCTAAGTCCATTTGTTCACAGGTTTGGTTCAGTTCTTATAATTATTTGTTGATTTTTTGTCTAGTTGAACTATCTGGACAATGTGAGCACATATCACATTCCTACACATCTACACACTCATTACAATTGTATTAGAGCTTATCTGAGTTTTCGTGTACGTTAATATTTGTTTTGTGTAGTTGGAGTTGCCAGTGTTTGTTGCATATATATTCAAGATGATTATCTCATCCTATGGAGTTTTCCATTAACAATTATGTAGTGACCTTCTTTGTCTCTCTTGATCAGTCTTGGCTTGAAGTTCATTTTGTCTGCAAATAGAATAGCTACACCTGCTTATTTATGGGTTCTTGTTGCATGAAATATTGCTTTCCATTCTTTGAGTTTCAGTTTATCAATATTTCTCTTTTATGCAACATATTGGATCTTGTTTCTTTTCCTCTCATTGCACTTTTAAAACTTTATTTTCATGATACATTTTAGATATATATAATGATAGCATTCATCATGGGAATTTGTACCTGTATATGATGTATCTTGCTGCTTCTTTTTTCCTATTCCCCATCCCTCCCTTCAACCCCCTTCCCTCTTTATTTACAAAAGTCAATCCTATTTCTTGATCCATTCTGCCAATCTGTTTCTTTTGATTTGTGAATTGAGACCATTTACATTGATGATTATAACTATTATATGTTGAATTTTCCTTATTGTATTATTTTCCTTTTGTTGGTTCTCTGGCTTTCCACTTTTTTAATTCCTTGCCTTTCCTGGTGGATTCATTTTATTGGTATTCTTAGAATGAGTCTTCCTTTTCTTTTCCTAGAATACCCTTCAGAACATTTTGGAATGTTGGGTTGATGTTCATGGATTTCTTTAGTTGTTCTTTGTTGTGAAAATATCTTATTTTTCCATTGATTTTGAAAGATAGTTTTGTAGAGTACATCAATCTGGGTTGGAGGTTGTTTTCTTTTAGGATTTGAAATAGGTCAAGTTCCCTTGAGTTAAGTGTTTGTGTTGAGACGTCTGCTGTGATTCTGTTGAGTTTCCTTTACAAGTGACTTAGTTCTTTTTTCTAACAGTTTTAAATATTCTGTTCTTATGTTTAATATCTGGAATCTTGATTATTATATGCCTTGGTGAAGATTTATTTTGGTCATGTCTATGTGAGATTCTATTTACCTCCTTTATTTGTATGTCAAATTCTTTTCCCATGCTTGGGAAATTTGGTGCAATTACTTCTGTAAACAGCTTTTTAATGTCATTTGTGCTGTCTCGTGCTTTTTCATTTATTCTGATCAATCTCATGTGATTCTTCTTGGCATTGTCTTGGAATTCTTGGATTGATTTCTTCATAAATATTTCTATTTTTGAGAAATCTTTCTTTTTGTCATCACTAACCACATTCTTGTCTTCTAGATCTAATATGCTGTCTTCACTTTGACTCATTCAGCTCTGTATACTTTTCATAGAATTTTTAATGTCCTGGATACCTGTTTGAATCTTCTTCATGAGTTCTATTTCTTTTGTAATTTGGGAAATTCATATTTTTCTTTTTTATGTTTATTTTAAACCAAGAACATGTATTGGTACCTTTTACATACAATGGTCACATTCATCACATTTATTTTGTACCCATGCATGATGAATCTTGGTTCTCCCTCCTCTTCCCCACCTCTCCCCTTTGTTCCCTCTATTTACAGCAGGTTTATTCATAATTTTCCATATTTTCCCTTTCCCTTTTCTTTCCTTTGTTGCCTTTCTGCTTTTCACCCTTCTTTCTTTCTAGTACTCTTCTCCTTTGCATATTATCTTCTTTTTATATAATATTTATTACACCTCCTTGTCATTTTTTACAGTTATGGTTTCTCATATCAGAGAAACAATTCAATGTGTACTCATGAGTGTCTGATTTATTTCACTTAAAAGTATGTTCTCAAGGAACATCCATTTATATACGAATGACTCCAGTTTATCCTTCTTTATGGCAGTGTAGTACTCCATTGTGTAGAAAAACCACATTTTCTTTAGCCATTCATTGGTTATTGGGTATCTATGTTGTTTCCAAGACTTAGCTATTACAAATTGTGTTGCTGTGATCATGTTTTTGCATACATCCCTGTGGTATGACAATTTTAATTCTTCTGGGAAGATCCCCAGTAGGGGAATAGCTGGGTCAAATGGAACCTCTAGTTCTAGTTGTCTGAGGAATCTCCATATTGATTTCCACAGTGGCTGGACCAGTCTACATTCCCACCAACAGTGGAGGAGGGTTCCTTTTTCCCCACAGCCCCTCCAGCATTTCTTATTGGTCGATTTTTCCATATACGCAGCTTTTTCTGGAGTGAAGTAGAATCTTAACATTGTTTTGATTTGCATCTCTCAGATGACTAGTGATATTGAACATTTTTTCATATACTTATTTGCCATTTTTATTTCTTCATCTGAGAAATGTTTATTCATTTCAGTTGCTCATTTTTGGATTGGATCTTTAAATTTGAGAGGTTTAATTTTTTTTGAGTTCTTTATATATTCTAGATGTTAGACCTATGTCTGATGGATAGCTAGTAAAAATTTTTTTCCCATTCCGTGGTTTTTTGTCCTGCTCTATTGGTGATTTCTTTTGCTGTGCAAAAGCTTTTTAATAACATGTGGTCCCAAGCACTGATTCTTTGTATTGTTTCCTGCGCAGTCTGGGCTCTGTTCATAAATTCTTTCCCTACCCCTGTGTTTTTCCTATTCTATTCTCCAGTAAATTTAGTGTTTCTGTTTTAATGTTTAGATCTTTGATCCACTTTGAGTTTAGTACATAGTGAGAGACATGTATCTAGTTTTAGTTTTCGGCATGTGGCAAGCCAATTTGTCCAGCACCATTTGTTAAATAGGCTATCCTTTTTCTAGTGAGGATGTTTGGCTCCTTTGTCGAAGATGAGGTATTTGAGTGTGTTTGGGGTTGTTTCTGTATCCTCCAATCTATTCCATTGGCCCTCAGGACTGTCTTTTTGCCAGTACCATGCTGTTTTTAATACTGTAGCTTTATAGTATAAAGTCAGGAACTGTGATGCCCCCTGCTTTTCCCCTGTTGCTTAGGGTCGTTTTTGCTATTCTTGGTCTCTTCTGGTTCCAGATGAAATTCATGATTCTCTTTTCTAATTCTTTAAAGTATGTTAGTGGTATCTTGATTGGAAATGCATTGAATCTGTATAGTAGTTTAGGAAGTATAGCCATTTTCACTATGTTGGTTCTTTCTACCCAGGAACATGGGATGTCTTTCCACTTTTTGATATCCTTTTCAATTTCCTTTTTTAGAGTGCTGTAGTTTTTGATGTAAAGATCTTATACTTCTTTTGTTAGATAGATTCCTAAGTATTTTATTTTTGTGTGTGTGCAATTGTGAAAGGTATATCTTTTTTATTTCTTTTTTGGTGGGTGTATTGTTTGTGTATAGGAATGCTATTGACTTTTGGGTGTTGACTTTGGTTCCAGCAATGCAACTGAATTTATTTATTAAACCCAGTAGTTATTTGGTGGAGTTTTTTGGGTCTTCTATGTAAAGTATCATGTCATCTGCAAGTAACGATAGTTTAACTTCTTCCTTTCCTATTTTTATTCCTTTTATTTCTTTCTCTTGTCTAATTGCTCTGGCTAATGTTTCTAGAACTATGTTGAATAACAGTGGTGACAGTGGGCACCCTTGTCTTGTTCCAGATTTTAGTGTGAAAGCTTCTAGTGTCTGGCCATTTAGCATAATGTTGGCCATTGGTTTGTCATATATGGCTTGTATCAGATTTAAATATACATCATCTATTCCTAATTTCTGCAGCGTTTTTATCATGAATGGGTGTTGGATTTTGTCAAGTGCTTTTTCTGCATGTATTTAGATGATCATGTGATTTTTGTCTTTGACTATCTTGATATGGTGTGTTAAATATATTGATTTGCTTATGTTGAACCATCCCTGAATCCCTGGGATGAATCCTACTTGGTCGTGTTATATAATCTTGTTGATAATTTGTTGTATTCTGTTGGCCAGAATCTTGGTGAGAATTTTCGCATCTATGTTCATTAGGGAGATTGGCCTGTAGTTCTCTTTTTCAGTTGGATCCTTTTCTGGTTTTAGTATCAGGGTAATGCTTGCTTCCAGAAATGATTTTGGAAGTACTGCTTCCTTTTTCAATGTCATTAAAGAGTTTGAGGAATAATGGTATTAGATCATCTTTGAATTTTTTGTAGAATTCAGCTGTGAAGCCATCAGGACCTGGGCTTTTCTTTGTTGGTAGGTTTTAAATCAACTCTTCAATT
>PVJO010035008.1:0-10352 GCA_004026905.1 Hystrix cristata | reverse complement strand
AAAAAAAATAAAATACATGTCAAATCAGCTTCTAATTCATTTACAGACACATTATTCTGGGAATGAAACGAGGAGTGAACTTTGTTGCAGTGTGTTTCCTGCCCTTTTATGTGATGAAATTACAGAGCAAACTATCCTGTTGCACTGGTCTTCAGAGAGCTGCCAAATCCTAAGTAACCAATGAGCCAGTAGGAAGGGCCAAAGAGAAGAGCCTCCTGCCTTAGTGCATACACTAGGACAGGAAGCCACATTTTTGCTTCCGGGCCATGTAGACACATGTCCCCGAAATAATTACTCCCCCTTTCCCAACTAAGGGATGTCCTCAGTGGATGGAATGCCTGAGCCCAGTGGTGGTGAGCGTGAGCAGAGGAAAGCCAGGAGCCGTGAAATCCCCAAGCAGGCTGGTCCCCCAGCATCCAGTCCAGTGACTCCTGAGGCCAGTCCTTCAGCTGGGAACATAGGACCAAGTGACTGCTCCTCTTGTCTTCAGCAGCCCACTTTCTGCTTGTCCAAGCCAGCTTAAAACTTCTCCCTGCATCATCCCTGGAAGCCCGTCAGGAGTCAGAGCAGACTCACACTAACTAGTAGTGCTCTCCACAGTGCCATCTCGTGGCCACTGTTAGCAATTGCGGCTTTCCCACCGGTCAGCCAACTTCAGTGGGTTGTCTCTTCCACCATTTGTTGGCAACAATTTCTCCCCTCCCATATGAGTGACAAGGCTTTTTCTGTTAGCCCTCAATGCCCAAGAACTTGACAACATTTCCAGGAAAGGAGTTTGTCTTCATCCATTTGAGCTGATATAACAAAGTACTGTAGACTGGATGGCTTATAAACAAGAGAAATACATTTCTCGCAATTCTGGAGGCTGGAAATCCAAGATGAGAGTGCCAGTATGGTTCAGCTCTGGTGAGGGCCCTCTTCCAAATTTCAGGCTGTCAATTTTTCACTGTATCCTCACATGGCAGACAGAGCAGAGAGCCAAAGCAAGCTACCCTATATCTTTTTATAAGGACACTAATCCCATAATAAGGGCTCCACTCTTAAAACCAAATCACAAGGCGCTCACAGCTTATCAATGGGGACAGAAGAAATTGACATAATCCAAATGGGTATGGGATAAAAGGAGCAGATAATATTTATACAGAACTTAATTTATTCCAGAATATAATCCTGAAAACAGTCTTAGCCACTTTATTGTCACTGGGACAAAATACTTGACACCCGCTTAAAGGAGAAGAGGTTATTTCGCCTAACATTTTCAGTCCCTGGTCAACTGTCTCCAAGGCAGAAAGGGCATGGTGGAAGGATCTGGCTGAGGAAAGCTGTTGACATCACGGAGGCTAGGAAGCAGAGAGAGAAGGGAAGAGCCAGAGAGAGAGACATATCCTTGCAGATCACACCCTAGTGACTTTCTTCCAACCAAACCCTACCTCCTAATAGCAAGTCAGCTGTGGCGCCCCCATAACCAATCACATTCCACAGGCCCTGCCTCTGAGTACTACAACATATCCAAACTACAACATAGTTCTTTGAAGTAGATAGTACTATTTTCTCCACTTTTCATATAAGAAAGCTGAAAAGGATACTATGGTGTTTGAAGTTACAGATACAAGAAATAGCAGGGGTTAGGGATTTTGCTCAGTGGTAGAGCACTTGCCTGGGAAACACAAGGCCCTGAGTTCGATCCCTAGCACCCTTCCCCCAAAAAAAGAAAAAGAAAAAGAAAAGAAATAGCTAAACTAGAATTTAAGCACAGGTACTAAGGAACTACAAGCCATGCACTTAGCCACTTATATAATCATGTCAGCCCTGGTAGGCTGTGTATGTTTCTCTAAACACATGTTTTCTCTCACTGAAGCGCAGTATATTAGTGAGCTTTTCTGTTGCTGGCACAAATTACCCAATACCCATAAGTTAAATGAGGAGAGGTTTAACTTGAGTCATGGTTTCAGGACATTCCATTCATGGTCAGCTGGCTCCAAAGCAGGAACATCACGGTAGACGGTCAAGGCAGAAGGATGTGGCAGAGCAAAGTTGCTTAGCTCACAGCAGCCAGCAAGCAGAACAGGAGAACAGCGCCAAAAAGGAAGGGGTCAGGGACCACACATACAGCCCAAGGGCACACATCCATGACCCACCCAGACACACCTAGATGTGTGTGTTACAAATCCCTAGGGCATTTTTTAATCCAGTCAAACTGACATACCACAATTAACAGTCACACACAGGAAGACAAAGTAATAAGCTAAAGTGCATGTAAATAGTAAATGGTAGAATAAGGACCTAAGATCAACTAGTTCCCCTAGCAAGAAAAGAACTGACCCTAAATCCTGTGTCTTGGGAAGGAGGCAAGGAATGAAGGAAGTGATTTATGCAGCCAGCACAGAGGCTAGAATGCATGTCCCGGAGAAAATATGAGTGAAATCAAGCCAAGCACTGAGTCACTGGCTGAGGTTTGCAATGGGAACTGGGTGTGGAGCCAAAACAAGAGAACAGTGGATAAAGGGGCCTAAAACTGAGGACCAAACAGAGGATTGCACCCTGGAGAAATCCTGGAGGAAATGTGGTTTGAGAACACCTGCTGTTTGTAATTCAGGCTGACTTAGTAGACCTGCCTTTCTACTTTGCACAGAGCTTGCCAATATTTGGTTAAGCTTCCCAGTCCCTGTGCTCAAAGGCAAGGACCTCCATCCATTTGGCTCCAAGACCATCCTTCATTCATTCCTTGACCTGTGTATTTTAGGTCAACCACACAGAGGCCTTTCGTTGGACACTGGGGCCCTAGAACAATTCGAGAGCTCAGATGCCATACCCCAAGGAAGGCAAGGGAAAAAGAACTATAGGGCTCATTGAGGGTGTGGCAACACCCAGCTGGGGATTTCCTGAGCTCCTGGATCAACAGTATCCTGGGAACAAACCAGCACAGGCAGATCTGTGACGTGGAATGAAACAGCAGGCGCTGTACTCACCCTGCTGAGGTTTTTGGAGCCACACAATATGCTTGATTGAAAGGTTCTTTGTGAAGCCTAATTTTTTTTAACATTAAAGAATTAAATCAATAATGTCCCCATTTCAGCTTCTCTGTGATTATGTCCTTTGTGTCCTGTTTACTATTTAGTTTAAAATGTTCTAAAAATTTCAACCTATGTCATCTCTGCCAAAGGAAATCAAGGAAGGGAGAAAGCAAAGAAAGAAATTAACATAAGGTAAGTAGTACCTACTATGTAGCGAGCACTATTCTAGGGATATTATATCGATTACCTGAGGATTAAAAAAATACATGATATGAAATTCCATTTATATAAAATTCTAGAGAGGGGGATGCAAACTAATATACTGTGACAGAAAACAAATCAGTGGTTGCCTAGGAATGGAGGTAAAGTGGGAAGAAAGGAGGGCTTACAAAGAGTGACCAATAAACTGTTGGAGGTATAGATTGTTGGGGGCTGAATTGCATCCTAGAAAAAGGCCTCCGTTGAAGTCCTACCCCCTATTATTCCAGCATATGACTATATTTGGAGGTATGGCCTTTAAAGAGGTAATTGAAGGTAATGAAGTCACTGGGGAGGGATGTAATCCAATAAAACCCATGTCCTCGGAGATTAGGACTCAGACATGCACAAAGGGAAGACGACATGAGGACAAAAGGTGACGATCCCATCTGTAAATCAAGGACAGAGGCAGCCCCAGAAGGAGCCAGACCTGCTAACAATTTAATCTTGGACTTCCATCCTCCAGAACTGTAAGAAAATATATTCTATTGTTTAAACCACCCAGCCTAGGGCCAGGGATTTAGCACAGTGGTTACAGTGCTTGCCTTGCAAGCATGAGGCCCTGAGTTCGATCCCCGGTACCAAAAAAAAATAAAATAAACCACCCAGCCTATGGTATTTTGTTATAGCAGCCATAGCAAAAACACATAGATATGTCCTTCATCTGGATGGTGCTGGTGGTTTCAAGGGTGCACACAACTGTCAAAAGTCATCAGATTATATAACTTAAATATATGCAGTCCATTGGATGCCTAGTTAGACCTCCATAAAACTGGGGTTTCATTTTGTTTTCTTTTTTGTTTTGTTTTTGTAGTGGAGATTGAACCCAGGGTGTTTGTTGAACCCCACCTCCCTTTTTTTTTGAGACAGGGTCACACTAAGTGATTAAATTGCCTAGCTCAAACTTTCAGTCCTCCTGCCTTAGCCTCCCAGAGTACTGGGATTAACAGGTATGCACCACTATCCCCAAAAGCTTCTTTTAAAACCCACTATTACATTATTATTTTAACGTTGCCTCCAACTGTGCCCCAGCAGGGAGAACCCAGTGCTGGACCAGTGGAGGCCCAGAGAGGGGGACAGATTTGCTCAATGTCATGAAAAGAGTCACAAGCAGAGCCAGAGCCATAGAGAGGCCTCCTGCCCACACGTCTCCACCTTGCCTGTACCTTTGAATCACCTGGCAGTTACTAAACTCCCCACAGCTGGGTAGCCCCATCAATTTAATCAAGATACATGAAGGTAAGACTGAGGCCTGAGTATTTCTTAAGCTCCCTGTATGATTCTAATGTGTACCCAAACTTAAGTAACCACTGCTTTACTCCACCTTCCAGGAAGCCTGCCTTAGAAAAATAGGCTTCTTATAGTATCTAGGTGAGCCCATCCAGGCACAATGACATACTCACCTGCACTGATTGGGAAATCTAATTGCCTTAAGGTTCTGTGCAAAGCCAGCTGAGACTTAATCATTCCACTCACATCAAAATATTTACTCCAAATAGTCATTACCACCTGGAAGGGGCTTGCAGGTAGCGAGGGAAGATGGTGGGGAAGCAGCAGGGTTCAGCACACCCTGTGCAGGAAGCAGGCTATTTGCAGAGGCTGCTGTCCATCATCTAATGCTCACCTATACCCCAGGAGATTTCTGAGTGTTTGCACTTTAATGCTCCAGGGCCTAAATCATCCGATTCTGTCTGGCATAGGTGCTGGGGCTTGGGAACACACAGTAGATGATTTGCATAAAGTGAGTAAAATTTGCATAGAGTGGGAAATTTGCATGCAGTAAATAGCTAAGGGGAGGATAAAATTATGGCCCAGAAATGGCCTAAAATAATGTGTTAATTTATAGTCCCATTGTAATCTGAATGCTTTTCTGAAAAGAGATAAAGCTGACCCATTTCTGCATCATGGTTCATGTCCAGAACGTCTGGAAGGAGTAAGAATCTAGGAGAGTGCTGGGGGTGCTCAGTGGTAGAGTGCCAATATGCATGAGGCCCTGCGTTCAGATGTAGCCCAACATGTGGGTGGATTCTAGAAGAATACGCAAGAAACAATGTTCACTTCTGAAGAGGAAAACTAACAAATTCGGATAAGAAGGGAGCTTACATTTCACATTATATCCTCTTATATTACTTTAATTTTATGTTTATTATTTTAACAAAATAATATAAAGTACACAACATTCAGTACCAATAAATTTTAAATTTTAATGATTATGTATTAAAGTGTTTATTAAATTTAATTTCATAATTATTATATTATACTTGTTTAAAATTTATTGAATACTAAGATGTTACTGTAATAAATTAATATTTATTGTTTTCAGCAAACATGGTATTTCAAGGGTTCCTACTGATGGCTTCTTCAGAATGCCTACTTTTTTCCAAGGACAGTGAGAAACAATTCCACCTGGACACATTCATGAGCCAGCACAGCATAGCTCAGGCGACCTCTGAACAAAGGCGTGAGGTTCCACAAGAGATGCTGGGAATGTGGCAAGATTACTCCAGCAGTAACCCTGCTACTCCAGCCCAGGAGAGGGCTCCCAGAGAAACATTTGTCCCTGAGTGGAACCATGACTCCAGTGTTCATAGTTCGAAGTGACTGCCATGATTCCTACCGTATGTTCAGCTAGGGACTGGGGGGACTAGTGTGAGCAGGGGAAGCTGGATAAGGATACTTCATCCCCAATATAGGTACCTGCCAGCGTAGCACAGCCAAGTAGGCAAGATATCAGTGTGATAGGCTTAATAACACCCCCCCAAACATGTCCACATGCTAATCCTTGGAACTTGTGAATGTTACCTTACAAAACAAAAGGAACTTTGCAAATGTGATTAAGTAGAAGATCACAAGGTGGGGAGATGATCCCGGACTATCTGGATAGGCCCAATGTAATCACAATGATCCTTATAGGAGAATACAGGAATCAGAGTCAGAAAAGAAAATCATGTGCCAGTAGAAGCAGTGAAGGACTTGATGATGTTGTGCAGCTGGTTTTGAAGACAGAAGGAGCCATGAGCCATGGATGGAATGCTAGATGCTGAAAAAGGTAAGAAAATGTACCCTCCCCTACAGCCTCCTAAGCAAACAGAACCCTGCTGCTGTGATCTGAATGTTTATCCCACGCACACAAATTTATGTGTTGAAACTTTAATCTTCAAGGTGATGGCATTGGGAGATGAGTCCTTCGGGCAGTGATTAGATCATGAGGATTTGAGCCTGAGGCCCCTTATAAAAGAGGACACAGCTAAAAGACACCATCTCTGAAGCAGAGAGCAACCCCTCACCAGGCACCAAATCCCTTGGCACCATGACCTTGGACTTCCCAGTCTCTCCAAATATCTGACCAACAAATTTATGTTGTTTATAAACGATCCCATCAGGATCAAGAGTGGTCCTCCAAATGAAAAAATTGGCTCATGATCATAACTTAGGCTTGAGCTCGTTCATCTTAACTTCTCTCCTCCCCGTTCTTCTGCACCATCAGGAATAACACACCTGGGCTGATTATGACTTCCTAACATGACTAGATGACTCGCTGGACTACGGTATAGTCTCTCCTGATACATCCTAGTGCAAAATAATGATTTTGCTCAACAGCCCTGGAGTTAGCCAGACCTGGAGCAGAAAGCCAGCTCTTCTAGGATGTCAGTAAAACACAGAAAGCTGTCCTGTGAAGTTTTTCCCTCTAGGTTGTTCACAGGTTTCACAAGTCTGCCCCATCTTCTTTGTTTATTACAAAGCATTCCTAAGTAAGGATGCATTGTCCACTTACAATGTCTTCATGCAGGAATCGTACAGATAGTCCCTTCTCTAATTTACTTAAAAATTAATGGTAACTACATTTTTTGAAATTGCTACATATCCAGCACTGAGTTAAGCATTTTCCATTAAAGTATCTCTTTTGATCATCACAAGAACTCTATTTAGTAGTCTGCAGGACAGTTCCCTGGATGGCCTTGGACCAACTCAGTTCTCCTTCTCACATGTAATAAAGGAAATAAAACATCCTAAGATAAGAGGGGACTGGCCAAGACAGTTCCAACTGTCCACAAGCACACACACCCACACACACACACGGATGTCCTTCAGTGCTTTTGCCCAGCAAGTATTGTCACCCTGGGTATAAAACCCAGAGTGGGCTGCTTTCTGCGTTCCCCTCAGCTGTAAGGTAAGTGAGCCACATGCAGTGGAGGTTCCATCTGCCCAGGCCGGCTTTCCGCAGCCTTGGAGGACCCGCAGAATCTTGTTGTCCTTTTCTGTCTAGACCAGGAACACAACCAGGGCTGGAAGAACACTCCCTCTTCACCCACCTGAATTTGCACAGCACCCCAAGGCCATTCCTCCTTCCACTGTTCTAGGAAAAGTAGAAATAAAATAACAAGCATCCAGGGAATCTCTATAGCTCCACTCCAGAGCACTCATCTGCTAGATCTCCTGGCCTGACCTTCAGTAACCTTTTCCCCACCTGAACCTTGTTAAAGGTTCATACATATGGACTGCATCTCATGTATGTAATTTGATCGAAATGCATTCTGGGATAGATGTGCATGTTATGGTGCCCCTGAGATAACCCAGCACTCTGTCAGTCATTCCTGTCAATCTTATCCTGAGACTCAATGAAAGGCACCTGGGCTTAGGTGTGCATCTTTTAAAATATGAAAGCCTGATTTATCTGTGTGTTTTTTATTTTCCTGTTGCCCCAACAACACTTTTCTCTTTGCCCCACCTTTTTTGTTTCTGTTGGCACAGACCTGCCCTGAGCACATCTTCCTGGCATCTTCAATAAATGTAGCTGCTTTTTCTTTTACTTGCAGTTCTTTGCTCATTGTACACAGGAGCCTAGAATCTATCTGTCTGATCCACCACACGGTATCATGCCTACCTCTAAGTAATAAACACGTTCCTTGTAACATCTCATACATGTGGGTGTTCAAACAAGCTGGTAACCAATGCAGAGCGAACCTACTTCATAACTTCCATTATTACAGATGGGAATACTGAGGGTCAGAGAAGTCATCTGTCGAAGACCAGAGTGCTGGTAAGAAGTGACACCTGCTGGGCATGGTGGCACATGCCTGTCGTCCCAGCACTTGGGGGGCTGAGGCAGGAGAATCACTGCAAGTCTGAGGCCAGCCTGAACTACATAGCAAGACCCTGTCTCAAAAAAAAAAAAAAAGGTGACACCTATAGCCCTAACTACTATAGCCTACTACAGTGGCCCAGCTGCAGAGAAGAAAGGAATAGTTTGAATTATAGGACATTTTAATGTAAAAGCTACTTGGCTGCAAATTCAAAATGAAAATGAGCCATGTCCACAGGTTCAGGAGCCACTAGATCATCACTCATCAGCTGTGGGAGATGGTGTTGGCAATCGGGGCTGAGGTCTTAGGGAGTCAAACTCTTGACTTCAGCAACCAGATCCCATTTTCCCAAGACCATCACAACATCCCTGCTTCTCTGCCTCTCAAGTCGTCAATTCTGACCCTCGCAACAGCCACCAAAATGATTTTACAGCATTTTGGAAATTTTTGTGTGAAACCAGATTTAGGCAGCAGAACAGATGAAGAACATCCTACCCTCTTGTTATTAGCTGGAAGGAATTTTTTTTGCCTCTTTTCCGTAAGATTAGAAATACGTTACAAAGCTCCTGTTAAATCTAGAGAGCAAAGTATGGGCATGAGTAGCATTGATTGGTCCAGTTTCTGCACTAAAGAGAATCAGAGTCCTTTTGAGGATTTGGCTGTTTAAAAGACAATATTAAGAAGGGCGTCCAATAATTGGAATGTGGAGACTTGGGTCAAGTTTTGAATATGTCACATGGTCTTTCTCAGCCTCAGTTTCCCTAACTTGAAAATTGTAGCAGTTATCACCAGCAGCACCAACTTTGACTGCTTGGTGTGTCTGTCTTGCAGAGAAACTACAGAGGTCAATGCAAGGTCAAGACTGTCTTAAAAAAAGAAGACCGTCTATCCTACAACAACCCAGCAGCCCTCTCACAAACCAAAAAGAACCTAATTGTTGGAGGACAGCCAACAATCTCCCCCAAAAACAGCAGTATGTTCTATCAAAAACTCAATTTTTAATAGTTTAATTCTATGCATTTTAGCTTTGGAGAATAATTTCAAGTTTGGAAGCTTCATTTTTTAATGTAAATTGGCTTTGACTTTGAAAGAACTGAGACTGAGTTCTGGGGTGTGGCCTCCAATCTTAATGACCATATTTGCATATCAATGGCCTCTCACTTCATTTGCTGCCTTGGCCACCCTGGGAGCTTAGATGGCTCAAGACATAATGGAAAGATGGAAGAAATGCTGGTTGCTCTTCCTTTTCAAAAAGTTTAAATATAGGAACTGCTTTGAAATAAAAATTTCCCCATGGACTTTTGAAGTCAGACTGAGTAGATAAAACAGATAATATTTTCTCAAACTTACCAAACTGTAAGAGAGTATAGAATGAATTCTTTAACATTTGTATGAGCACAGATGCCCTTTGGAATTCTCATTAAGCCTCCCAGAGACCATTCATGCATCCCCAAATATTTATTGAAGGCTGACTTAGTGCCAGGCACTGTGCCACATGCTAGGGCTACCAAGGGGAAGGAGACAGATATAGTCATTGTTGTCCAGAGTTTGGACACGAAGGAGACAGATCTTAAAATACTGAACAACTGGAGAAACATAATCTGTAATAAGGGCTAACAGAAGAAGAATGGAGTACTTTGAGAATGTGTAAGAGGAGGCTTCTCTGACTAATGAACAAAGATGTGGAGAAAGAAAACCCATTAAGAGACAAGTTTTACACACACACACACACACACACACACACACACACACCCCTCAGCATCTCAGGGAACAGAAGGGGAAAAGAGTTGTTTGGGATTTAAAAAACTGAAAGGAGGACAATAAGGCATCAATACAGACAGTAAAGGGAATAATGGTACACCAAGATGCTATAAATAAATGCCAGGAGCCTATTAAAGAATTCTAAGTAGGAAGATGGTGTGGTCAGATCTACATTTTTAAAAGATACTTTGGCATCTACACAAAGAGCAGATTCAGAAGGAGCCTGTGTGGAAGC
>PVJO010035007.1:0-10342 GCA_004026905.1 Hystrix cristata | reverse complement strand
CAACTATGGCTGGAGGCGCATCCATTGAAGGTCAGGTCTCAAAATAAGGATGGAAAGACCAGAGCCACACCCCTGGCTGAGGGATAAACAATGAACTGAAGATTACATCTGTTAAAGTCTAGGTCACCCAGGTGGGCGACCAAGATCTCCGGATCCAACCCACCCTGGAATGTCCTTGTTCTCTCCTTGACGATTTACTTGGGGCGACCAAGATCTCCGGATCCAACCCACCCTGGAATGTCTTTGTTCTCTCCTTGATGATTTACTACGTGACTTTCTACTCCATTGGACCACTATTACCTGAACGACTACACTTGTAATATTATTGGTTAATCATCATTTTGACACACATTGTACCCGCCTCACAATTTTTCTCTATAAAACTTCCCCTGAAGGGTGGGCTCGTTGGCAACCCACTCAGGTCCCCTCCTGTCTCTCAGGAGCTCTCTTTCTCTCTCCCAATAAAATTCCTACTCTTAACCTACTTGGTTCCTTAGAATTCATTCTTCGACTGTGGGGAACACGAACTCAGCATAACTGACATCTAGCAGGTTGGGAGTTACATTTTTTTCCCCTATATCACTGGCCTCCAACTCTTGGGCTCAGGTGACCTTTCTGCCTCAGCCTCTGGAGTAGCTGGGACTGTAGGTGTGTACCTCCATGCTTGGCAATTCGATGATCTTTTACACGAGGCCAAGGACATGGAAATCGCCTGTGAGTTGGTCCCATGTCCCTCTGCCTCTCTGGAGGTGGGGCCTTACTTCCGGCCTTCACTGCCCTTCTGCTACTCTCCACCCCACCCTCCTTCGGGTGCTCAGTAACTCGAAGCGCAGGAGATGGGGTCCAGTGTGGAAATACTGCTGGTGGGATCCACAGTATGTTTCTGTTCACAACCTGTGAGGAAGTGGAACTCTGATAATGTCCTTCTGGTTCGAGCAAATATTATAGACAGCTAAATTAGGTAGAAATATTATAGGCAGTCAGGCAGAGCTGGGCCCTCAGGGGAGTCAGTGCAGAAGATGAGAACACACCACAACTGTAGCTAAAGGCACATCTGAACAAGATTAAAGTCACAAGGGCCAGATTTACATACTTCCCTGAGGGATAAACAGAAGTTTGAGATTGCTGTTATCACCCTTTTGAGATTGCCCTATAAACAAATCAGCATGTCTTTGGAGTGGGGCATCCTCTCCCACCCACCAAGACTACTAAGACTAAAAACAAGACTAAAACTATAGATTATTGACCAAGGTTAATGATGTCATCCATACGTCCTTGCTACTACTGAATCAGTATTATGTAAGTGGCTAAACTTATTGGTTGATTGCAGTTTTGACGCACTTTGTACCCACCTGGTGATTTTAGTATATGTGTTGCCAAAGCGAGCACTGACCTCGTGATTTTGTTAATTTTTTTTTTCTTTGCGACAGTTTCCCTGTGCAGTTCAGGCTGGCCTTGAACTCACTATGGCTGGCCTAGGCTGGCCTTGAATTTGGAGCAATCCTCCTGCCTCAGCCTTCCACGTGCTGGGATTACAGATGTGTACCATCATGCCTGGCCCCACCTTGTGATTTTGCTCTATAAAACTTTCTCTGAGAAGTGGGCTGGTTGGCAACTCACCTTCAGGTCTTTTCCTGTCTCTGTGGAGCTATGTCTCTCTCTCTCTCAAATCTTTCTTACTCTTACTTAACTTTGGTTGTTCTTTGAAATGCAATCTTCGATTCTGGGGAACACGAACTTGGTGTATCTGACATCTAGCAGGTTGAGAGTTACATTGTCCCCCAAGACACCAAGAGCATCACTGTACTTGACAATCTGCAGTGCCTATAAACAAATGGCACTTACGGCTAGCACGGGTCCCTCTTTCATCCTCTCCAGCCTTATGGTTCGCTAGGAAGCCGTGTTTGTAGTGAACAGGGTTTGTAGATGAGCACACTGGACTGGGGTCTCTGGAGCCTTCTGCGGAGGGCGAGGGCGGGGGGACCTGGAAAGCCAGGAGCTGTCTGACATTTCTCAGGTTTCGGACAGAGTGCACATGTGACTCAGTAGAGGCATGTGGCACAGGACACATGGACGTGCTCCAGTCCCAGCAAGGACAACGTTGCGCATCCCTGGAGGGGCGCTTGAAGTAGGACAGGATGGACTTCCCAGGGCATGGGCACAGGCGTGTCGCTGAGGAAGGCCTAGAGAGAAGGCGCTTTAGACTAGGGTTTGTTCTGAAGATGAGGGAGCCAACCCTTGGGCGTGGAAAGTGGTGCACAGGCCTGGGGCAGGTGCCCAGCTAGTGTGTGGAGGGGTGTGGAAAGGAGTCGAGCAGTCCCTAGGCCACAAGGACTCAAGCGAGGACTGGAAGTCCCCCAGCCGTAGGAAGGGAAATCTGTGTGGCTGACAGAAGGGACCGAGGGCGAGGGCGTTCTAGGTGCAGTCAGAAGAGCCTGCAGGGTGCTGGTGGGCGCCCAGACCAGGGCAGTGGGGTGGTGGTGGCAGGGTGGCAGGGTCCAGGCTGATAGGGGACAGGTGACCTGGCTGGCCTGACTGAGGAGAGGCCATGAAAGCAGAGCCCGGAAGGCCGAGAGCCATAGCAACAAGCGGTGAAGAGACTTTGTGAGACCTTGGTGGTGCAAAGGCCCTGAGGCCATCAAGCCAGGCCTCGAGAGGCCAGGCTGCAAGAATCAGCCCGCAGGAGCGAGCGACGAGGGAGGCAGTGGCTCAGGGATTGCCTTACAAGGAGCCCTGCAGCGCCACAGCTGCGCCCCTCGGCCACCGCGTGCTCTGCAGCCAGCGGCTCGCGGGGACGCGCGCGGAGGGGGCGGGGCCGGCAGGGAGCGGGCGGGGGGCTCGGCGTGGCAGCCACTGCGCTAGGCGACGCTGAGGCAACGGCTGCAGGTGGGCACCGCTGCTTGGGGCAGGGGCCGCGCGCGCGGGCTCACAGGGTCCCGGCTGGAGACCCCCCCAGCCCCCTTGCACACCTGTAACGTCTGGCCCGCCCCCCGCCGGCACGCGCGCGGCCCACGCAGCTCGCGACGTGGTGGCCAGGCTGCCGAGGCCCCTCACTCTCTCTGAGGCGCTGAGGGCCGAGCTGCTGCGGGGTAGCCGCGTGGGTGGCCTCGGTTGCAGGTGTATTCTGATGGGTTGGAGGTCTGGGTGGCGCGTGCCTGTGGGCGTTGTGCCTTGGTGGCGGGTCTGGTGGGGGAGGGGTCTGGGCCCTGTCGGTGGAGGTGGCCTGGAGGGGCCTGGGTGGGGTGCACGGAGCCTCTGTAAAGTGGATCTTGGCCCTAAGTGGATCTTGCTGGCTCCGCTGTGTGGAGGCAAGAGGGGGTGGCCAGACTTGGGTCGCCGCCGTCGGAGTGTTGGGCCACTGGGATGGGGAGGCAGGGATGCGGTGGCCTGCCTCAGTGGGAGGTGGCGTCTGGGAGCCGAGACCTGGCTGTGGGGGAGGGGCGGGCCGTGCGGGGCTGAGGAAGGGGCGCCCCGGGGCAGTGCGGTCCCGGGGGGGCTGGAGCGAGAGTGGCCATGGCCAAGGTGGCCAGGGTGCCCAGGCACTGTGGGCCTCAGGAAGGCGGAGGGACGGCCCTCACCCAGGGGACCCACCACCTTCCCCGCAGACATGCTGCTGCTTAAGAAGCAGACGGAGGATATCAGCAGTGTCTACGAGATCCGTGAGAAGCTGGGCTCGTGAGTGCTCACGCGGGTTTGGATGTGCGGGATGTGTGCATGTGCGTGTGTGTATGTGTGTGTATACGATGTGTACATGGGTAAGAGATGGTGTGTGGGTGTCTCAGTGTGTGTGGATATGAGTGAACTGAGGTGTGTGGGTGTCTGAGTGTGAAATGGTGTGCGAGTTCATCTGAATGTATGTCAGTGGGTGTGAATGTATGTGTGTGTCTGCACACAGGTGCATGCATGCATCTGGGGGAGCATGGGGCCTCTCCAACTCCTTCAGCCAGGGACCCTCCTCTGCTCTCCGCTGCTCTCTCTTCCTCTTCCCTCCCCTGCCTTTTCCTCCACTGCTCTCCCCTCCCCCACCCCTTCTCCCCTGGCCCTCTCTGTGCCTCCCCATCTGTCCCCCTGTGCCAGGGGCGCCTTCTCTGAGGTGGTGCTGGCCCAGGAGCGGGGCTCTGCGCACCTCGTGGCCCTCAAGTGCATCCCCAAGAAGGCACTGCGTGGCAAGGAGGCACTGGTGGAGAATGAGATCGCTGTGCTCCGCAGGTGGGCATGTGGAGTCCAGAGGAGCAAGCCTGGTAGTCCGTCTTACCCTGGCCCTGGCCTGTAGGAACCTGGGGGCGGTATCTTTCCCTCCCTGGTCCCCCGTGTCCCCATTGGCAAAGTGAGAAGATCCCCGTGAACCTGTGCTTCTTAAGTGGTCTTCAGAACTGTGTGTCCTCACAAGACATGGGTCCCCGGGTGGCCTGGAGTGGTCTTGGGCGCAGAATGGCAAGCCCAGTTATGGGGGGGAGATGAGAGGGGGTCGCTTGTGGGGGTCCAGGCCTGGATGGTCACAAGGGCTTTCTGTCATGCCTGCAGGGTCAGCCATCCCAACATCGTGGCCCTGGAGGACGTTCATGAGAGCCCATCCCACCTCTACCTGGCCATGGAGCTGTGAGGAGCCCAGGGGGGCTGGGCAGAACAAGGGGAGCCTGGGCTGAGGCCTGCTGACCTCTGACTCTCCCCAGGGTGACGGGTGGTGAGCTGTTCGACCGCATCATGGAGCGTGGCTCCTACACAGAGAAGGACGCTAGTCACTTGGTGGGGCAGGTCCTTGGCGCCGTCTCCTATCTGCACAGCCTGGGCATTGTGCACCGGGACCTCAAGGTGTCTTCCCCAGTTCCCCTTCTGGGGAGGACAGCCAAGGCTCACCCTGTCCTGGCGCCAAGGCCATGCCAGGGCGGACCTGACCTGTTCCTTGGTCACTTGTGTCACAGCCTGAAAACCTCCTCTATGCAACGCCTTTCGAAGACTCCAAGATCATGGTCTCCGACTTTGGACTCTCCAAGATCCAGGCTGGCAACATGCTGGGCACAGCCTGTGGGACCCCAGGATATGTGGGTAAGCGGGGAGAGCACCCCGAGGCTGTCTGGGGCCAGGCGGGCTGGGATCCCTGGGCAGCTGAGGGGCTAGGGGGGCTGTTGCCCACTCCTGGGGCGGAACAGGCTGAAGCCGGCCGCACGGCGTGCGTGCATGCATGTGTGTGCGTACGTCTGCCTGTCTGTCTCCGGCCCCCAGCCCCGGAGCTCTTGGAGCAGAAACCCTACGGGAAGGCTGTAGATGTGTGGGCCCTGGGTGTCATCTCCTACATCCTGTGAGTGACCACCGGGAAGGCTCGACTCCTGCCTGCCTGTGCCCTGCTGGGTTGGGGGGGGAGTGGACAGCCGGGTGATTCATCTGTGGGTGCCAGGCTGTGTGGGTACCCCCCCTTCTACGACGAGAGCGACCCCGAACTCTTCAGCCAGATCCTGAGGGCCAGCTACGAGTTCGACTCCCCCTTCTGGGATGACATCTCTGAATCAGGTGCGCTTGGTGCTGGCCCTGGCCCTGTGTGCGGCGGGGAGGGAACCCTGGGGACAGGTGGGCTGACCAGGTCCCCTCTGCAGCCAAAGATTTCATCCGGCACCTTCTGGAGCGAGACCCTCAGAAGAGGTTCACGTGTCAGCAGGCGTTGCAGCACCTGTGGTGAGTGCCGCCCCACAAGCCGTCTTGGGGCCAGGGAAGCCCCGCCTCACCCCCAGCCTTCCCCAGGATCTCTGGGGATGCAGCCTTGGACAAAGACATCCTGGGCTCTGTCAGCGAACAGATCCAAAGGAACTTTGCCCGGACGCACTGGAAGGTCAGCAGGGAGACACTGTGGGCTTCAAAGTCTTGGGGCTTTGTTGGGGCATGGCTGACTCCCTCTCTTCCCGCAGCGAGCATTCAATGCCACCTCATTCCTGCGCCACATCCGTAAGCTGGGGCAGAGCCCAGATGGTGAAGAGGCTGCCCGGCAGAGTATGACCCGTCACAGCCACCCTGGCCTGCAGACTGGCCAGCCTCGCAAGTGGTGATGCCCAGGTGTGTGGGTCAGTGCTTACAGCATGGTGGTGCTCCCTGGGGCCAAGAGCTAAGTGGGGTGGACTCCACTGGTCAGAGGCCAGAGAGAGGACAAGTATCCAGGGGCCAGGGTGGCAGGAGAGGTGGAAGGACAGAGAGAATAGGCAGGTTCCCTGCACAGCCCAGGGTTGTGGTGAGCATCCCTCCCGAGAGCCTCTGCGATGCCAAGGATCCACAGAGGCGATGTGCAGAGGCCACCAGCTCCTGATCACCTCTTTCTCCTCCTGCACCCCAGGCAGATGCCAAGGCCAAGTGGACCAACCCCCTGTCCTTCCACCTCATACCCAGAGTCGCCTCTGCTGCAGAGTTGGAGACGCCTGGCTGTGGTTCATGGCGCAGGCACAGAGGTGGGGCCCTCCCAGTCTGTGCCCCAGGCTCTGCTGTCACTCAGGGACAGGGGCTTCTCCCTCCCGTGGTCACTGCCTCCTTCCAGATGCCGAGGAGAGTTGGCTGGCAGGCTCCAGGGGCCATCCCTCCCTTGCACGCATGCTCACATGCACGCATGCATGCACACACGCACGGCTGTCCTGTGCTTCACTGACTGGGTGGGCTTGCTTGTGTCGTGCCCCTCTGGTTTTTCCCAACAATAAAGACAGACAGCAGTGGGCACTGATGAGATGGGGCAGGATGGGTGCGGCGTTGGGGTCACCCTGGGGAAGGACATGGAAGAGGGGGTCCCATAATGGACCTTGCTCCCCAGATCACCCCAGAACTTCCTGTCCCTGACCCCCAAAAGCACCTGCAAGAGGCCACTGGCTGTCAGGTCAGCCACCTGAGAGGTCTGACTGTCCAGCTCTGGGCGGAAGGCTGATGGGCCCCTTCCCCAAGGGCTGGCACTGTGTCCAGGTCACCAGGGCCTGCTGCAGTGAACTCAGGGACCAGAGGGTTGTGGGAAGACCCAAACTGAGGCTTGCCTGAGTCTCAGGCACGGGCTGGAGTGGGGCTCAGCGTTGAAGCCAGAGGGCCCAGCTGCCACCACAGAGAGCAGTGATGGCCCTGTCCTCCCAGTGTGGAAGTAGGGACAGCACCTCTCTGTGCTCGGCACTCTGCCACACCTTCCTGAGCCCGGAAGAAGTCTAGAGGCTGCTGCTTGCATTTCCATCCCCCAGGGCCACCCCCAGACCACCCCACATGTCCGACTTAGGCCACATAGCCTGGTCCTCCTCACCAGCACTGGGCCAGGCCTCCGCATCTGGCAACTCGTCCAGCCAGCCCTGAGTCCCCACCTTTTCACTCCATCACCTGGGTTGCCTGCTGCCTCTCTTTTGAGTCTCCCAGTATCAGTTGGGACTTGACCCTGTCCTAGGCCCTGGGCACACGCTGGGAACCTCAGGGAGTGCTATGGAGGGGTGGCCTCATCTGGATGACACCAACGCTAGGCTAGGTGTGCTTCCAGAGCACCCCGGCCCCGGCTGCCCCAACATTGCAGTTTGGCCTCCCGTCAGGAGGGGGCCCCATGGCTCCATCTTTAGACAGCCAATGGCTCCCTCTGGTCCTTTTCAGCACCTGGGCAGTGGTTCAAGCGCATCCCCTCCCCTCCGCACCCACCAATACTGGCCTAGACTAGCCCATCTGGGGCAGGGTGAGAAGGAACCCCAGGTCAGGCAGAGGTGGTGTCTTCCCATCCCTCCTGCACCTTCCTATGCAGGGAGCGCGATTGTGAGGAGAAAGCTTGGAGTCACCTGTGGATGCCCAGTCCTGGGAGCAAGAAGGCGCTGGTTGGGTGTTGGCAGAGGGTGGTGTGTGAGTGGGAGAGGAGGTGGCAGCTGGCGGCGGGGCCACCCCAACACTAGCTGGGTAAGGGGAACCGTGGAGTAGGTTCAGCTCCATGTCCTTGCCCAGCCTTGCAGAGTGGATCATCCTAGGAATCGAAGGGCAACCCCAGATCTGGGCCAAGCAGGGTGAGGCCTGCAGCAAGCTTGTGAGTGGCAGAGGTTCCAGGAAAGCTGCGTCCAGAGGGCCACTGTGGGACAGGCGGACATGGCTTAGTGACAGAGAGCAAAGGAGGGGGCTGGGTGGCCTACGCGTTCTGGGTGGGCAGTGCAGCCATTTGCCAAGGAGGGTTTAAGTAGGGTGGCTTGGGAGGAGAGGTAGTGACAAGAGTTTGGAGTTGGAGGCCCCCAAGGGACAGGAAAGTTGAAAAAAGCCACTTTTTCCCTGCTGCCTCTTTACAGATCTGTGGCCAGCCTCACAGTGCATGTCACAGCTTGTGGTGGGTTGAGCATCTTCTTGCCTGCCTCGGTGCCAGTGGGGTGTGGCCTGGGATATAAGGATATGAAGATGGTGTGGACTGCTTTCCACCTCTCCCTCTGAGAGTACCAGGGGATGTACCCTGGATTTTGGAGTGGTCCTTGCAGCTACTTTGTCCTTCACATCCCATTCAGTGGGAACCAGGGCTTGTCCTACGGTGGGAGGAGTGTGACAGGTGCCCCAGAAGTGGGGACTTCGAGACATGCCTAGATGCATGTGGAGTGTAGTTGCAGGAGGAATGCCAGGAACCCAGGAGAGAAACTGGGCAGCAGCTGGCACTGTTTGTGTCCATGACAATCATGTTCACCACCCAAGCCCAGCTCTCCCCCAGGCACCACTAGCTCCACCGCTAGCCCCAGGCTGGGAAGATCAAAGGACTGTTTCAGAAATCACCAAGAACCCTGGTTTGTTTGGTTGACTGAGGGGAGTGGGGAGAGGAAGTGGATGCAGATAGCGTGGAGAGACCGTTCCAAGAGGGCACTGAGGAGCCACTGAAGGGTTTTAAGCAGGACAGAGATGACATCAGGATTTCGCTGTAAGAGTGCTTTCCAGTTGGGCATAGTAGTGTTATCCCAGCATTTGGGAGGGGAGACTGAGGCAGGAGAATCTCCCAGTTCAAGGCCAGCCTAAACTATATAGTGAGATCTTGTCTCACCTCTTCGCCCCCAAAAATGCTTTCCAATAGTTTTTGGCCTTATCTGGCCCCTCTTTACAAATACAAAATCTGCACAGCCATTTCTCCAGCTCTCCTCCCTCACACTGCACAGGGATTCTTTTTGTTTGTTTGTTTTGTTTTTTTATTTTTGTTTTCTTATTACACAAGGATTCTGACAGTCCTCCTTGCCCTGTGAGGCAGGTCCTTCCTTGGTGGGGCCTTGAGTGGAGGCCCAAGAGCTTTTTGCCAATTTTTCCTTGCAGTTCTTTCATCTGTTGCCTTATGTAATTTTAAGCTATGTTATTAAGAGCATGTGAATTGACAACTGCTATCTATTTCAAATAGCTTAATATTTTATCAAATGCAGTGACAGGCATTGGTACCTAGCATTGCCTTTGCCTCCTCATCTACTTTGTCTGACAGTAATAATGCAGCATAACTTTGTTGTTACAATTTGCCTGCTGTATCTTTTCCCACCCCTTATTCTCTCAAACGTAAAGTTTTTTCATTGAGATGTAATTCACATACTATAAAATACACCTTTGAAAATGTACAGTACACTGGTTGTTGTGTATATTCACAAAGTCTTACACTGTCTAATTCCAGAATATTTTCATTACTCGGAAAGGGAACGTGGTAATGTTAGCAGTGGCTTCCCATAACTCCTCCTCAGCTCATGGCAACTACTAATCTACTTCTGCTCTATGGGGTCACACCATGTAGGGGCTATTTTCTTTTTTGCTGTTATTGTTTTTGTTTTGTTTTGTTTGGTGCTGGGGCTCGAACTCAGGGCCTTGTACTTGCTAGGCAAGCGCTCTACCACTTGAGCTAAATCTCCGGCCCCTTAAGTCTTTTCTAATTTCCATTATTTTTTATTTGACCTGTGAGCTATTTAGAAGTGTGTTGTTTAATCTCCAGATTTTTAGATTTCCTCGATTGATTGGTTCTGTTTCTCCCTTCCTTCTTTTACTTTCAGAGAGCATATTTTGCACTGATATAGGAAGAGCTATAACTCCCAACCTGCTAGATGTCAGATTTGCCTCGTTCGTGTCCTCTGAAATCAAAGAATGAATTCTAAGGAACAATGTAGGTTAAGTAAGAGTAGGAAAGACTTATTGAGAGCTCCCGAGACACAGGAAAGGACCCAAAAGTGAATTGCCACTGAGGTCATTTCTCTAAATGTTTGATAGAACAAAATCACAAGGGGTATACAAAATCACGAGACGAATACGGCATGGGTCAGACTATAACCAACCAATAAAGCTGGGCATGGTGGCGCATGCCTGTCACCCCAGCACTCGGGAGGCTGAGGCAGGAGGATCAGTTGCCCTCGAGTTCAAGGCCGGCCTGGAC
>PVJO010035006.1:0-10353 GCA_004026905.1 Hystrix cristata | reverse complement strand
GAAGATGGGGATATAGAAAGAAAATACAATGACAGAAATAGCAATCATTGTCTCAATAAATTAACTTGTGATACATACTAGTCGGTCTCTGGTGGCTTCCCAATCTACATCTCTATCTCAGAACCTCTCTCAAACTCTAGAGTCAAATATACAACTACGTTTTACCTTTGTACTTCAATGTCTAATGGACATCTCATACCAGCCATATCCAGTGGAGATCTGATTTTCCTTCATCCACATGCTCCTGCTCTACACCCAGTCCAACAAGAAATCATGCCAGTCCTGCCTCTAGAATTGATCTAGAAGCCCACCGTGTGGGGTGGTTAGAATCCCAGCCCTTGCCACCTCCAGCCCCCTTCCTCATGATCTTCTGGATGCCTCCTTTACCCTCAAGCATGCTAGGAACCTTCCCGCTAGCTGTTCCCTGGGCCTGTGAAGGTCTTTCAGCCACCCACTTGCACAATTTCTTTATTTTCTTCAAGGTTTGGCTCAAATTTCAGTTTTGAGGCCCACCCGCACTGCCCTATGTAGCCCTGGGACCTGCATAGTCCACGATCCTGTCCAGTACCTGCCCTCCCAATTTCCTCTTACCTTACCATATCTTTTTCCCATAGCATTTATCATCTTCACAACACGTACCTATTAATTATGCTCATTGTTTACCACCCTCCCCTGCACCATGTGAGTCCCATGATAGCATAGCTCTTTGTCCATCGTTTTTACCGCCGTGTACCAAGCACCCGGAGCACTGGTAACCTTAGAGTAGGTACTTCGCCGAGTGAATGGCTGGCTGATGCTCACACCATCAAGATGCAGGTGTCTCCTTTCACCTCCATTTGTTGAGAGGTTCATGGAAATCATGAAAGATGACAAGGAGCTGGGATTACAGCCAAGCCCACATACTTCCCTGCAGATGCCCCTACAGAAGACCTTAGAGACTCTCTATAATTAGGGATTAATTATGGGATGCAAACCTCCTTTCCCCTAAATCCAAATGACAGGGACTGAATAGAAGCATAAAGACCCTTCTGGTCACACTGTACTCTGAGGGACCAGTGTCTAAAACTGACTGGGATGATCAAGGTGCCCTCCACTGGGGGCGGGGCTCAGGCGTAAGTGGCCGCCCCGACCTTTCTCGGATTGCTCAGTCTTTTGGGGCCAGCAGTCTCAGAGGTGACTGCAGAGCTGGGGGAGGGTCCGGCAGGTGGCATGCAGGCTCCCTCTTCCCAGCCCAGCACCCCAGGGATCTTTATGGGCAGCTTCTAGAGTCTGGTCAGCAAATCTGCCTCCTGAACACCCTTTAGCTCAGCCACAATCTGGAATATACTTATGGAGACTTTTTTTTATCACAGCAGATTTCATTAAGTTAAAGAAAATGTAAAAATTACGATGATCACTTGAAGTTAGAAAAGCTATCGGGGAAATGAGACTCTTAACTTATGTGATTTGACATCTGGGAAATACATTTAGTAATCACTTTTATCTTGAAACATGTAATAGTGTCCTAAGAAAACATCTTTCCTCCTAATTGTTCCCACCTTCACCTAGGTCTGTTGGATCTGTGCACACCCTCTCCCAAAGAGATTGCGAATCCTTATATATGTTTTTTGAAATACTTGTGCTTAACGTTTCCGACCTTGCTCCTTCATTGTGTAATCAATGGACAAAAATGTTTATGTTTTATCAGCAGACACCCAGGAATTTGTGTCACTGTGAGAAGTAGCAGAGTGACTTTCCCTATTTGGGGAAAGACTGGTGAACATTGCATTGGATAGCAGTAAGAAAAAAAAAAATACCCGTGGCCAAGCCCCCTCCCCAATACACATACTCATCCCTTCCAGGACTTCCCAATGCTGGGTTCGCCTACTGGGAGGAACCAACCTGTATACTTCACCACTGCAGGTGGCCTCGTACATGAAGGATGATGGAAATGGGGGGCCCACTCAAATTCAACCAAGGTAAGTGAAGTTTACCTTCAAAACTTGCATGCATCTAAAAAACAGCCACTTGTTTTCCTGTATTATAATTCAGAGGTGATTAGCTGGTTCAGCCATGACCCTCCAATGTACTCTAGTAAGTCCCATAGGACAGCATCTGACTCAGTTTGGGAATTGACAGCCTGGTTCCTAGGCTCTTTCTCTCTCTAGCCAGTAAAGCCTGGAAAAGTAGAACCTTCTCTGGCTCATTTGCCAATATAACCCTTGGACCTTACACATGGTAGGTATTATATAACTTATGTAACACTTATTGAAGTAGGGAAAAGAGTAGATGAATTGATTAATGTTAGAGAAAGGCATTTGTAAATAATGTATATAGGAAAAATTGATTAGTAAGACCAACTCAGGATTGAATCAGCTATTTCCCAAAGCAAGACTCTGAATTCTGGTCATCAGAGAGCTATCCCAAGGCATTTAACTGGTAGCCACTGATCTTACTAAACTGATTGTGAAATCTTGGCTTAAATGCTGCTGAGGAAGCTATAGGGATTTCAGTTCAATGATCCTGAACATTCTACTCACTGAAAAGGACCAAAATGAAACGGGCTGCCCCTGGGGTGGTAAATGCTGGGTCACTCTGAAGTGGAATACTGTTTTCTGAAGAGTCTCATGCATTAGTCAGGGAATGACACTAAAAATGCTTTAAGGCCCTTTAATCTGTCACTTTATGAGTGTGGCCTTAAGGGGCCTACACTTTAAGTGGGAATCAGAAAATGGATTCTTCTAGAAGCTGCTGTCAGGCTGCGCACCAGAGCAAGACGGGACAGAAGCTGGGAGAAGCAGTCTGGAAGGCACCTCAGGGCTGTGAACCACCTCCCCGGGGGCTGCGCCTGGCTGCCTTTGCCAGGAGAGAGCTAGGAAACGCTGGATGTTCCCACAGGGTAGTGAACGGAGACAAATGAAAAACTAATTTTCTTTTATCAGTAGTGTTTCATTCTCAGTACTCCACTTGGCCCAATATTGGCATGAATCGTGGTGTTAAAGTAATTAATTGGGAGGTTATTGGGCTGAGATGGCTCCAAGGACTTGAGATCCTGTTAAGCAAATCAAAACCCAATTCAACGTTAACCCATAAAAGGAGACCTAACCTTCACCATTGGAAGCTGCCAACTAACCTCGAGGTAGGGACTTCTCAGCAGATTATACCCAAGGTGAATGTCTAAATGTAGCCACCCAAGTAATTTCTTCACTTCAGTTACTGGATAGTATGGTCCTGTGGGGCTTTTCTCCAGGCTCTTGGTGTCCTGAACAAAGAACTGGACAAGACACAAGAAAAAGCAGTGAAGATATACATTTATTGAAGGGAGAAAAGAGGTACACGCTGCAGGGTGGGAGTGTGCCAGTGAACAGGCTCACACGGCCCAGAGGACAAGGAAAAGGGGTCTTTTGTACCCAAAGTTCCTGAGTTGGCTTCTCTCTCCTGCAAATAAGGCACTGGGACATTTGTCCTATCAAAAACTCACTTGGTGGGGCTGGGGATTTAGTTCAAGTGGTAGAGCGCTTGCCTAGCAAGCGCAAGGCCCTGAGTTCAATCCCCAGCATCCACAAAAAACAAAACAAAACAAAAACAACAAGAACAACAACAAAACCCCCAAAACTCACTTGCTGTCATGCCAGATTTAAACTGTCCTATTGAAAGACTCATTTGGCTTCCTGCCAGATGTAAATGAAGGATTGAGAAAGTGCAACTTCTGATTGGTCCTGCAAACTGTGCCAATTCAAATGAAGGTCTGAAAGTGGCACTTTTCTGATGGGTCCACAGTATTCAGCCCCAAGCAGGACATCACTTTGGATCCTGTGTTCTGGGCATGTACTCTCCTTTTAGGAGACGTCTCGCTCAGCCTGCTAGCCAGGTTTCAATGATTTTGACACATCCTGCCCAGTTAGTTGTCGAGTTTACCGCTTCCCTAATCGCCTGCCTCACTTCCACACTCAGCCTATAAAAAGCTCACTGCTTGTGCTGCTGGGTACAGCTGAGTTCTCAGTGCTGCTTGAGTTGCGAATATTTCTTTGCTTCAATATACTCTGTTCCATTTAATTTATCTTAAACTTTTTTGTGTGCCGGGGATCGAACTCAGGGCCTTGTGCTTGCAAGGCAAGCACTCTAACCACTGAGCCAAGTCTCCAGCCCCTGTCTTAAACTTTTAATGGGAAATATCTATTACACTTATACCCCTTTCTGAATGTTAGCTCTTACTTCAGAGTTCTATCGCCATTTATGGTCTGGCGATTGTCCATTCGTACATCTAGTCTCTCAACTTCCGTCTTTCCTCAGCCACTCACTTCCATGATCATGATCTCGGACCTGGATAAACTATAACTGTAAGTTGGTTTCAGGAACTTGTTTCCCATTTTTCCTATTTTCCTAGCTCACTCTCTCTGGCATTCCAACTCCAAGAATCCATCCCAAGTCCTGTAATCTAAACTTTCACACCATTTCCCCATCCATATAACCTCATTCCTCTTTTGATCCAGTTGAAGTTCTATCATCAATTGTTATAATCACTCTTTGATATAGTCCCTCCACTCCTCAGCCCTTCACACAATTCATCTTTTCACCTGGCAAATCTATAACTTAAATTAAATCCAACCCCTCACCAGCTCCACACTTGCACCCTCACAACCAGCTGCAGCTAGAAAAGCCACACAGCCATAAGGATGGCAGGGAGATTCAGGTTTTGTAGGCTTGGAGCTTATGACTTTGAAGACCCTCTTTAAAAAAATAATAATGCAAAATTATAAATGCAGAATTGCTAGGACCTTCCCAGTCAGGCCGTTGAAAGGATCCACACAAGCCAGTGTGGAGCCCTGAGCTGAAGTTTCATTAGCTACATAAGTTGCTGACCGGTCTCTCACCTCATGTGGACTTTTAATGCTGCCCATCAATTATACTCTATCTCCACTACCAGTTTCCTAAATGGCTATTTCAGAGAGAAAAATGGAAGCAATAAAAAGGAACTTCCAGGAGTTCCCATAACCCCCCTGCATGTCTGCCCGTGTGCTTTGCCTCTGGCCATTACTACTGATGAACTATGTGAGCTGTAGCACCGCCAGCCCTTCCACGGCCCTGAGCTCCTCCCCTCTCCCTCCACAAGGACCTCCCACTGGCGGGCTTCCTCCCTGCTCCCTCTCTTTGTCTGTTTTTCTGTCTTTGTCTCCCTGTCCCCCCTCCCCATACACACACAGTAGCACAATCTCAGTAGGTCCTTCTCAGTAACACACAAACATGTGGTAATGTCACTCATCTTTCAACATTAAAGAAAACTTTCCTGACTTCACCTCCCCCACCCCCTGGGCTACTGTCCTACTTCTCTCTGTTTTGCAGCAAAATTCCTCTTCAAAAGAGCTGCCTACTCAGTGCCTCCCTGGTGCCCAGTCTGGCTGGGTGTTTCCCTCCATCGCCCCATCAGAGCTCCCCTGTAAGCCCTCTGAGGTCCTCCATGTTGATAATCCCCTGTCCTCTCTCAGGCCCCAGCTCACTTCACTTTCTGAAGCACTGGACATAGCTGGCCCTTCCTTCGGGTGATGGTTCCTTCTTGTCACATCTCTTCCCCAATTCATGTTTGGGATGCTCTGTGTCCCTCCCTCCTGCTGGCTCTGTCTGCTCCATCACATCTCTATAAGGCATAGTCTCAATCTTCTGAAAATAGCAGACAGTTTGCCTTAGGCAGGTGTAGGGGCCACCAAGCTCAGGATCTGGTGGCCTGAGCTGGTTGAGGAAATGCTGGCCTTCGGTGGTGGACATGATTCTTGGAGGGTGGATGTGACTCACTTTCAGAGCCCCCTTACTGAAGAGGTTATCTCTTAGGGACTGGGCAAGGTTTAAAACAGGATCTGGGGGCTACTTATTTGTATGGCTGATAAAAAATGAGTTTTCAGATTGCTTGAATTTGAAGTATCAAACCTTTCCATTCTCATTCCAATCTGCCTGACCTCTACTGTTGGAGCAACTCAGTACTCAGATGCTGAATCTTTTGTCTTTTCTAAACATGAATTCCTTGGTGATTTAATCTTGTTTTACGGCCAGACGTGGTGTTGCACACCTATAATTCCAGCACTCGGGACACTGAGGCAGGAGGATCACTGTAAGTTTGAGACCATCCTGGGCTACGTAGTGAGTTCAAAACCAGCCTGAACTACACAGTGAGACACTGAAAAAAAAAATTAATCTTGCTTTATGGGTTGCTTTATCCATTAGGTACAAGGAACATATTATCTAGGGCCCACAATACTATTAGGGGCCCATGAAAATGTTTTAATACTAGAAAGAAAATGAATAAGACAATCATGAATCCAGCCTAGATTGTATTCATTGTTATGCTTCTTTTTAAATGAAGGAAGAAGCCCATGAAGGCAAAATTGCTTAGGGCCCACGAGTCATAATGCGGTCCAGAGTCTAACGGTTTGAAAAAGCATGTAGATGTAGATGCAGACGCGAGCTCCTCCCATATTTATTTCTTCAGCTTGGACCTCTACTCTGCACTTAAGATTTGCATATCTAACTGCCTTGCCATATCCTCATAGAATGCTCAAAATGACCTGTGTATCAGAAAAATCTAGGTTTTAGGAACCTGAAGCTTATACAGTTATGCAGTCCCTCGTGTTTTAAGAATTAGGCACAAAAATAAATATTTACTTAGAATGAGAAAAGCATCACAACTAAATTCATATGTTAAAAAGCCAACAAGATGTGTAAATACTTAGGCAGGTGTAAGGGACACCCTACACCTCCTAACAAACTCCAGAAAAATAATATATTTTTTTCTTAACTAACTACCTTATTTGCTTTTTAATACTTTTAGCCTGCCATTTGAAAGTATATACTCCTTGGTAATCTCTTCATACTGTATGCCAAGAATAGAAAGACAATTAGCCCTTTCCTCTAGCATGGTTGGTAAGAAGTAGATTTTCAACATTGATGGCTCAATAAAATTTCTTTGAGCTTCACAACTTGTTATTAAGAATGTCATATAATTCTAAGATTGTTTAATTTTGAGAAGACTAGAAAGTTTTGTTCCTACATAAACTGAAATATTTCAGAGTACTTCAAGGTTTTCTGTTCAGTGATTGCATCTAAGTATCTTTTAATTAATGCTTATTAAATACTTTTATCAATATCTTATTTTGTTGGCACATTTTGAATTTATCTTGTCTATATTATTCTCAATATCTTTTGTGAAGTTAGCAATGAATTTGTTTAATCCTCTGCATTAACTGGATTATCAAATTTACTGGATTATCAAGTTTATAACTTCTATTTTAAATTTATCTTGTTTTAACAAATTATCTCTTCCAGCATCATCTTAAAATTTTTCTACAGTTTACTTTTCAGTGTCAAAATAATTTCTTTCTTCATTGTTCATATTTATTGCTTTTGCTTAACATTCTATTGATTTTTATGTAAATGTCTCAGTTCTTTAAGAAATACGTTTAAAGACAAATGGCACACTTCAAAAATATTTAAAACAGTAGCCCATAATTTCTTACTCATTTTAAATATTTAAAAACATCTTTCCAATTCTGAGTTACAGTAGATTATTTATGCATTACCAAGTGCATATTTTCATCAAAAATAAGAAAATATCGGTTGTGTAATTTTAGTTATATTTATTCAATCATCAAATATATTTCTGAAAGGAGAGATCTATCATTTTGACTTGTTCTCAATAAAAACGGAAATCTTTTGCTTATAATTTTATATAACTCATGATTGGAAAAAAATTTCATAGACTATCTCTGGCTCTGTGTATGTCTGTTCTTGATCTATTTCCAATACAGCTGTCAAGGTGACCTTGTTAAAAAAGCAAGTCAGGTCATGCAAACCCTTTGCTCACAGTCACCCAGTAGGCCTCATCCTGTTAATAAAGGCCAGTGTCCGGCAAGCCTCTTTAAAGCCTGTTACCCGTCTGACCTCACCAGGAACCTGGCCCTCTCCCCTCTTCTCTTGGCTCCAACTACACTGGCTCCTTTCTCCTGTGTCTTAGGGCCACTGTACCCATTATCCTCTTCGGACAAAATGCTACCTGACAGAAATATGCCTCATTCCCTTACCTCCTGTGGCTCTTGCTAACACATTACCTCTCAGTGAGGACTCTCTTGATGATACTTTTGAAAATTGTCCTCCCAATACTTTTTATCCATTTTTCTATTTCTCTTAGCTATTATCATCAAAACTGTGGTATCTATTAAATATCCTTAGGGTTTATGGCAGAATTCAATAAAAATTAGTTAATTGAACCAAATGCCAAAGTCAGATATTTTTGTTTGTTTAAATACAACTTTAGAAAAAAATCATTCCAAAATATCATCGCTCAGTCTAAGGAAAGATGTGTCTTGCTGAGTATTCGCTCATTCCGTTTCTCCATCAATAGATTTTGGAGTTTACTGAATGCCCACCACTCTGCTGGGTCCTGGGCACATACTGAGGAAGGAAAGAGAGATGGTCCCAGCCCTGCTGAGGGTCATGGCTATGGAGAGAAGCTGACTGGAATCCACTTGCTTGGCATATCATCCCCTGAACATGGATTTACTTACAACTGGACAAGCTGGATTTGAGGAAATTTACTTTTAGCATGTTCTACAGATACATTAGACTCAAACACACAATTAAAAGACAACAACATCATATGGAATGAAATCCAAGCTAAGCAAGGAAGAGAAACGTTTAAGAGACAATAAATATCTCCTTAAATCTCCTTTTGATCTCATGTTCTGTGTTAATATCTGTAATTATGGAGGTTTGATGGCTTCTGTACTCCTAAAGAAAGGAGAAGCCAGAGGGACTGACACACTAGGCTTTGGGGTAGCTTTGAAGCACTAAGATTTAGGGTTTTTGGTCTAGAGTTAAATATTCAGGGAACACACATCAATTCCACAACTCAGGCTGCCACAGATTTTCCAACAGGCTTTCTCACTCCTCTCTCAGATGGCCGTGATATTTTTTGAGTCTATGTATCCTGCCTATTTAATACATAGTATTCATGAGTTTTAATCAGTCCCACCAGAGTGTGGGCAAAGGTGGGGGCGGTGTGAGGGAGGAGAGTGGCACCAGGCAGAAGTTTGAGAGCAGTAGCTGTTCGAACCAAAACTGCCTACATTTCCCTTGAACTCCGTAAAGCACAAATCGAGGGAAAACATCACAGTGTCCTGCGTGTTGTGGGTTCTTGAAAATATGTTGTTAAAAGTATTAGACTCTCTTCTGTTGCAAGGAACATATGGTCACAGATTGGGGACGTTATAAAGAAAAGAAGTTATAAAGAAAAGAGGCTTAGTTTGTCTCATGGCTCTGGAGATGCGAGTCAAGGGGCTGTATCCAGTGATGGCCTTCTTGCTGGCGAAGTGCCAGGGGTGACACAAGGACACAGTAGGCATTTATGTCCCCTTGTCTCTCTTATAAACCCACCAACATTCAATCTGGGGCTCCACCCTGATGACCTTATCTCGTCTAGTTCGGCTCCACCTGCAGACACCACCAATGGATTAAGTTTCTGCCCACTGATATTGCTCGATGGGGATTAAACTCCATCATGATTTGAGAAGAGACAAACCACATCCAAAGTGTAGCACTGAGTAAATTCACATCTTCAAAACTGTACTCAGAAGATATTTCAGGCAGGGCCAGACCCAAACAGGTTAGTAAATAGAACTGAGAACAATGTGCTGTGTCTAACAAATTTAATTATACTTGCTTTGGTTTGGCTCTTTTTTTTTTTTTTTTTTTTTTTTTTTGGTACCGGGGATTGAACTCAGGGCCTTGTGCTTGCAAGGCAAGCACTTTAACTACTGAGCTAAATTTGGCTCTTTTGACTGTAACTAGAACTCAGATATCTCAACTCTGCAGACCTCCTGGAGTTACCAGCCTTCCCTCCCTCCCGGCCTACATGTACACAGGTGAGAGCTAGAACACACCCACAGAAAAGGAAACGAGAGGATCAGTGAGTTATCACAAAACGAACATTTTTGGGAGATCTCACCCAGGTCAAGAAATAGAGCCAACAAAATCCATGAACCCCTCTCAGCCCTCACAGCTGCAGCCCCTTCTGACCCTCCACCAGAACCCTTTTCCAGACTTTTACGGTAGTTGTTTGAAAATGATTTTTTTTTTTAGTTTAACTACTGAGGCATGTGTCCCTAAATAGTAACATATAGTTAAATCTTTCTCTTAGAACTTTTTTTTAAAAAACATTTATTAGTGCATGTTTGTAGTACATGTTTCCATTCTTCACAGGGAGTAGGTACATGTACTTAACATATCTTGATTCTTTTTATTCCCCTTCCCTCCCCATTCTCCTCTCTCCCTCTGCCTCTAGATCGCCTCCCCACATTTTCATTTTCTTTTTTAGTTCACGTTTGTGAC
>PVJO010035005.1:0-10356 GCA_004026905.1 Hystrix cristata | reverse complement strand
GTAGGAGATGAAGCTGGATGTGAGGACTGCCCTGACGCAGGCCTGTTTCTGGCTTACTAAAGACTGTCTGGTTCTAATGTTGAATCCGCCCTGTCTGATTCCGCTGCCCTTGATTCTCCAGCTACTATGGCCTGACTGTCTGGTTTCCTGACATGATCCGCCACCTTCAGGCGGTGGACTATGCGGCCCGCACCAAAGTGTTCCCTGGGGAGCGTGTGGAGCATGTGACTTTCAACTTCACGCTGGAAAATCAGATCCACCGAGGAGGGCAGTACTTTAATGACAAGTATGTGGAGACCGTTAAACTTTACTTCTCATTACTTTAGTGAAGGAGTGAAAGAGTGAGATGCAGAGAGAGGATGAGGATGAGCAGGCAGGGTCTCATCACATTGCCCTTTCAGGTTCATTGGGCTGCGTCTGAAGTCGGTGTCCTTTGAAGATTCCCTCTTTGAGGAGTGTTACTTTGAGGACGTCACATCTACCAACACATTCTTCCGCAACTGCACATTTGTCAACACCGTGTTCTATAACACCGGTAAGGTTGGGGTGGGGCTTCAGCCCAAAGACCTAGATGGATCTTGATGAGGGAGAAGGAACCATTGTTCACCAGTTTGCAGTGTCTGAGCTGAGAGCCTCTGGAGCCCTGGGGAAGGTGGGATGGGAATTTAATGACAACAACCGATAATCTGGAAAATGCAATGGATACTAGACATTTTTCTGCGATAGATTATCCAACAAAAGCATCAAGTTTCTTTGCCTTTGGCTGAAATGGTAATAACTCTGGGCAGTGCTATTAATATGCTTTTGAAGAGGGCAAAAATAATTCAGAACAGGGTCCCTGGGAAGAAGAAATACAATAAAAGGCATCTTTGATGAGGGAAAGGTTGGGAATCATTATAGTATCTACTTCTTTAGCAGTGTTTCTCAAACTATATGCATATAAAATGCTGATTTTGTGAGCTAGACTGAGGTTTCTCACCTCTACCAACTTTTTTTTTTTTTTTTGGTGTTGAGGATTGAACTCAGGTCCTTGTGCTTGCAAGACAAGCACTCTAACCACTGAGCTAAATCCCCAGCCCTTCTCACCTCTAAATGGAGTACTGAGTGAGCTTTTTTCACCTTGCAAGAAAAAAAATAGTGGATAGGACTTCTTATTTTTAAATATTTTTCTCAAAAAATTTCCTAGATCTGTGGCACTGCTATTGCTTATCATCAGCTTAGGCAGACAAAAAGAATGAATGAGAAGCAAAGACATGATGGGAAACCTTGGAAGCAGTCAAACTGTTTGATAGATTATGACCATTTTATCTTTACCATTCCTAGTTCCCATGGCGATATTCTTTGATGTTTTGTAATGACTGCCCAGAATAATTTTGAGAACCCCTACATCGGAGAGCCCTTTTCCATTTTCTGTAACTGCCTGTGTCTTGGCCTTCGCCCCAGACCTGTTTGAGTACAAGTTTGTGAACAGCCGTCTGGTGAACAGCACGTTCCTGCACAACAAGGAGGGCTGCCAGCTAGATGTGACCGGCACGGGCGAAGGTGCCTACATGGTGTACTTCGTCAGCTTCCTGGGCACGCTGGCTGTGCTTCCCGGGAACATCGTGTCTGCCCTGCTCATGGACAAGATCGGCAGGCTCAGAATGCTTGGTACGTGGGAGGCTGTGGGCAGCGGTGGCTCAAGACTGACTGGGAGGCTGTCTGCCGGCTTCTCACCCTGGGCTGTGGAAGGTAGTGGTCTGACAGCTTCCTTCTCGTGTTTTCTGTCTGGGGGCGCTGCAGGATGAGGTGGCTTCTCAGAGGGTAGAGGAGAGAGGCAGAGGAGCAAGCACGTAGGGCACAGGTTTTGAGGTCATGGGTTTGTGTCTCAGCTCTGCCACCTCCTTTGGGCAAGTTAGTTACCCTTCATGAGCCCAGCTGTCATCTGGAACATGGAAGACAGTACCAGCCCTGCAGGGTTGATAGATCAGTGTCTGCTTGGTCCATGGTTGGCATTGAATAAATGGTTGTTAACTGATTTTATTAATAAACAATTACAAAGAAAGTGGAGGATGAGCGAAAAGCCTTCCTTTTGTCTACCTGGGGAAAAGAGTCTCATCCAGGGTTGTCTCAAAGGTAGCTGATGGGACCAGCCAGATCCTGAGTGGGTTTCATTGCAGCCAGGCTCATGCTCTTGCCTCTCTTGGCTCCAGCTGGCTCCAGCGTGATGTCCTGTGTCTCCTGCTTCTTCCTGTCTTTCGGGAACAGTGAGTCGGCCATGATTGCATTGCTCTGCCTCTTTGGAGGGGTTAGCATTGCATCCTGGAACGCACTGGATGTGCTGACTGTCGAACTCTACCCTTCGGATAAGAGGTAGTTGGAGTGTGGTGGGGGCAGGGCAGCAGGTTTAGGGCTTAGAGGGCAGAAGAAGTGGGGTGAGGAAGGGGGCTAAATGAGAACATCTTTTGGGATAGAAGGATACATGTTGTGTTTCTCCTCTAAAAGCCGGGAGTTTTTGTAATCGCTTCTTGCAGTTTTAACTATTAATCTTTTTTTTTTTGTCTCCTTTCTTCCTTGTCTCCCCTTTTTTTGTCTCCTTTCTTCCTTGTCTGTCCCTCCCCTCCCTGATCTCTCTGTCCTTTCCTCTCCTCCAACTTCGCTTGCACACCCACCCATTCTTTCCCTCTTGGGCTCTGCCCCACACATGGCCCTGGGGACTCCTGAGCAGGACCACAGCCTTCGGCTTCCTGAATGCCCTTTGTAAGCTGGCAGCTGTGCTGGGTATCAGCATCTTCACGTCCTTTGTGGGGATCACCAAGGCTGCCCCCATCCTCTTTGCCTCAGCTGCCCTTGCCCTTGGCAGCTCTCTGGCCTTGAAGCTGCCCGAGACCCGGGGGCAGGTGCTGCAGTGAGGGCATCTCGGGGCTTTGGCAATGGCGGGCACACTGTGAGACCAACAGCTCCTTCTTCTCCCCTCCCTGCCCTGCCATCCTGGCTCCTGGAGCCCTTGCTTCCCACTCCTTTGGTGTCTTAGCTGTGTGCGCGTGTGCGTGTGCATGTGTGACCCCCATGGGCAGGGCCTATAGGGAAGGCTCTTCCATCCCAGTTCGGGGATGAAGCACTACTCCCCATCTCCTACCACCCTTGACTTTGCACATGAGAAGGCTGAGCCCTCCCTTCTCTCCCCCAGTGTTAGTGAGAGGCCCTTGCTTCCCTGCTCCAGGGGTTCCAGAATAGGATTCCTGCCTTCCCCTCCTTCCCTCTGCTTAGGCCCTGGTGAAACCATGGGTGTGCAGTTATGTTGGGGCCTGGGCCTGGGTATGCACCGTGGACCAAAAGAACTTCTCACAGGCAGAAGGGCCCCCCTGCCCTCTCACACCTCCCTTTGGATGCTGGGGGAGCAGCAATAAACCTCAGCCCTCTGGTCTCCACTTTCCCCTCAGTTTGGGCTACAAATATGAAGCCTGAATTTTATGAAATTAGCTTTCTGATCTTATTTATTTATATATTAAGTTCTGAGGCAGCTCAGCAGGACTGTGTGTGAATGTGTGTATACACTTATGTATATGTGTGTGTGTGTGTGTGTGTGTGTGTGTGCCATGAGGTGGTGGTGTCACTATACTGTCCTCAAACATAAGCCAAGGGTAATTTCAATGGACACACACACAACCCTGGCTCCCATGGTACCTCCCTGAAGCTTGTATCTGTGTCGGCCTCGGGAGGGAGACACCCTAGCCCAGGCTGAGGATGAGAGTGCTGTGGTCTAGGGAGCTCTGAGGGCACCTGACGAGGCCTATCTCTCCTTCCTGTCAAGTGGGGGCCTGCTCTGGAGGGAGGCTCCACCCACCACCGCAGACAGGAAGCACACAGCTCCTTCCCAAGCACTCAAGGTCCGTCACAGGTTGGGGAGTAGGAGAGGGAAGGAAACCAGGGATGTGGTCAAACCAAACAGATCAAAAAGCACAAGGAGCTGGAGTGAGGCAGGAAGCAGGGGCCCTCCTGGCGACTCCTCTAAAAGTGGGGAGAAGTTGGGCCGTGAGAGACCCCTAATGCAGGGACAGAAACCTCAGTTTCCCCATCTCATCCTTCCACACAATAGCCTCTGTAGATGAAGCTGCCCCTGTCCCACCCTACTCTATGTGGCTGCTTTCGTTGGTGCCCTCCTCCCACCCCCACTGTAGCTGTGATGTATTGTAGTTTTTAGCTGTTTGTAAAATGTTACAAAAAAAAAAGTTAAAAGGAAAAAAGTGAAAATAACAACAAAGAAAATCCAAATTCACCCTTTTCATGCTGCGTCTGGTGCCCTCAACCCGTGGTCACTCCCATTTTGTAACTGACCCCGGTGGTGACTGTTTAACTCTGGTGTCTGTGCTAAAGGACTGCCTTCTCCAGTGCCCGGTGTATGAGTGTGTGCCCTCTTCCCTGCACCCCAGGGAGACCCATCCATCTCCCTTGCTCTCCTGGGGAACCCCAAACCCAACTCTTGATGTGAAAAATGAAATGAAAAATATTGATGAAAAATAAAAGGAAGCAAATCCTTAAAATCCAAAATGGCTGTTTCTTTGACTCTCTACCTATATCTAAATCCATTCTGACAATCACGGGAGGGTGAAATAGTGGTGAAAAACAACAACTCTTCAATCTGGAAGCCAGAATAACATGATGGATCACGTTTACTTCCTATATTGGCCTCTCTAACCCTAAGATTTCCATTTTTGCAGGTGGAGGGCCCTCTAAGTCTCCCAGATTTAAAAACTTGGAATAATGTTTCTTAAATATAGAACCAATTAGCTGGGATGGTGGTACACGCCTGTCCCAGCACTGGGCAGGCTGAGGAAGATTGATTGCTGCAAGTTTAAGGTTGCCCTGGGCTACACAGAGTTCAAGACCAGCATGAAACACATAGCAAGACCCTGTCTCAAAAAATAACGAGGGCTTAGGGATTTAGCTCAGTGATAGAATACTTGCTTAGCAAGTGCAAAGCCCTGAATTTGATCCCCAGAACCCCCCTCAAAAAAATAACAAAAAAACCCCCAACTTTCATCCAAATCTTTAAAATATATAGATCACAAACTCCGTTCTTGATTTATGGAATGAAATCTTTTTGGTTTGATCTACTATCTATCTATCTATCTATCTATCATCTATCTATCTGAGACAGGTTCTCACTACGTAGTTCAGGCTGGCCTTGAAATCACTACATAGCCCAGGCTGGCCTAGAATTCATGATGATCCCCCTGCCTCAGCCTCCCAGTGTTAGGATTATAGGTTTATGCCACCATGCTCAGCCTTCAGATCTACATTTTATTTACCTAGGGTTCTGGGGATCGAACTCAGAGCCTTGCACTGGCTAGGAAAGTGCTCTACCACTAAGCCAAATCCCCAACCCCCAAATCTACATTTTAAATAAGCTGCTTTGGGAATTATTTCCTATGAAGAACTTTGCAATCAAGTCATTTTCAGATTTTAATAGTAGTTCTCAGATCAACTGCTTTCCTTCCACTCTTAAATCAGTTCTACTTTCACTTGTGGTTGATCTGTGCCTCCACTCTCCTATGCCAACCAACTCACACATCACTACCAGTCTGTCCCCACATGCTCTTGCTTAAAATTCTTTAATGACTTCCTACTGCCCAACCAGAAGCAGTCTAAACTCTAGCCACAAATGATCAAGACAGGTTAAGCAGCCTTTTTTTCCAATAATTTCCACATTGAGATTATTGGAAAATTGCTTATGTAGACATTACTCGTGCTCCTCTCAGAAATGTTAACTGGGCATGGTGGCACATGTCTGTACAGTAATCCTAGCACTCTGGGAGGCCAGGGTAACAGAATTTCAAATTGGAGCCCAGCTTGGGCAATTTAGCAAGACTCTGTCTCAAAATAAAAAGGGCTGTAGATGTATGTAGCTCAATAGGAAGACTCAGTTCAAGCTCCAGGACCGCAAAAAAAAAAAAAAAAGATGTAATGTTTAGAAGGCTTATAAGCAGGAAGGCACCAGGCATGGTGGCTCACGCCTGTAATTCCAGCATTTGGGAGGCTGAGGCAGGAGGATTGCCACAAGTTCGAGGCCAGCCTGAACTACACAGTGAGAGACTCAAAAAAAGGAAAAAAAAAACCAAAAAAAAAAACAGCAGAAGGGCTACATAAATGTTTCTCCAGGTTCTTACCCTTTTCATTGCTCTGGTGTTTAAAAAAGGTTTTTCTTATAAACTTATAAACAAATACTTTTTGGAAACAGGCTGTCAAAAACCAAACATTCCCCCAGGATGAAATTCAAATGTGTCCCTGACTATATCCCCTGCTTTGTCCAGTCACCCACTGCCCCAGGACAGGCTCTGCCTTTGCTCAGTCAGGTTCCTTCCCTCCTTCTCTTGCTGGAAACACCTTTCCTCTCCTTTCTGGTTTAACTCTACTTTCCTTTAGAGACCCGATAGTTCACTTCCCCTGTGAATCCTTGCTGACCACCCAGACCTACAGATATATTTCTTCTCACTAGAACACCTGTAGAACTGAATCCATGAGCATTATAATAGAACACAACAATGCACCTAATATGGTAATTTTTACTTTAATGTACGAACTGTTTCCAATTCATCAGGATTGGTGTAGTTCCTCAGTCACAATTTAACATGGAACAACTAGGCAGTCCTTCCCTGAAGGGTCCAAGCAAGAGCAGTAGTATCTGACTCTGCTCTTTCCTTGGGTTAGCTTTGACCTTAAATGAGTTACCTCTGGAGAATACGCCTCCACAGCAGAATGGGACCGAGGGGTGCTTGTCCTTACAAATCACCATACCGAGAAGTAGTTTATTTTCACCTAGCCCCTTCAGATTCTGGTACTCCTCATCTCTTAGGGTCAAGGAGTTCCCCGAGTTTTCTTGCCCCCACCAAGACAGGGCGGGCTAGTGTCTAGCTGAGGGTTCTGCCTCCACTGGTCGGGGGTCCGCGCCTGGATGGCCAGCGCGTGAACCGGCCCGGCCAGCTCCTCCGACAGAGCCTCGTGGATCAGCCGGTGCCGCTGCAGAAGGCTCATTCCCTCGAAACGAGAGCTCACCACCGCCACGCGGAAATGTGTCTCGCTGCCAGGCGGGACAGCGTGGCCACCGCTCTCGTTGCGCAGCTCCAGCACCTCGGGGCTCAGGGCTTGCTCCAACTTCATGCGGATGGCGGCCTCCACCGGACCGACGGTCCCGGATCCCGCGCTGCCCCGGGACAAACAGATGCGGGTGGCCATGGGGACCAGGCGCCGGACCGACTGCCCAGTCGACATCTGCTGCTGCAAGGACAAAGAAGCGAGAACTGAGGGCCTTTGCCTGCACCGCCCACGGTCCCCACAAGTAACCCTTTGCCCCACGACATCTACACCAGCCTCTGCTGGGTGTGACCTAGTAATTTGGTTCCCAGTTTCAGGCAGTGCGGGGGCGAGGACAGTTAGAGGCCGGCTCGAGCGGCCACTTGGTTGTTAAGGGCATGTGGAGGCTGCAAAAATAGGGCATGTGAAACTCCATGCTTTTGGATGCGTAAGGCACAATATCCCCTATGAAGCCCAAGAGGGGAGGGGGCCCTTTCTACCTGCAGTTTAGGCTCGGACACCGCAGCCCCCGCCAGCAGCAGGGACTCCGGAAGTCCTGGGGCACGCTGGGAAATGCAGTCCTTACTACGGCGAGAACCAAAGCGCCACGTGGTGCCCCGAGGGCTGATGGGAAGTGTAGTCTCTAGCTGTCCCCAATACCTAAGGTCTTCAGAGGTCCTGAACCACAGCAGTGAAACAGAAAAGAGATTCCCTGCACAGTTGGGGTTAGGATTATTCGATCGGTTTTACTGCCAATAGTACATCTAGCCCTACGCTTGCAGGCCACGGCCTTGTTAGGTGATTTGTCTTTCTCCTAGGAGTGGGAAGCTAATGAAGGTTTTAAGCAGAATTGTAACAAGATTAGATTTTTCCAAATGACGTATAATTTTAAAATTTAGTATCCTTAATATTTTACATATTTCAGCCAGGCGTGGTGGCTCATGGCTGTAATCCCAGCACTTGGGAAACTGAGGCAGGAGGATTGCCATGGAGTTCGAGGCCAGCCTGGGCAACATAGTGAGTTCAAGGCCAGCCTGAACTACATAGCAAGACCTTGTCACAAAACAAAACAAAAATTTTACATATTTCTATATCTGCTAAATATTTTCGAAATTCTTATTTTGAAAATTTCAAAACCACACAAAAGTTGAATAGTGCAAGCTGAGTATGGTGGTGAATGCCTATAATCTCAGCACTCTGGGAAGCTGAGGCAGGAGAATAGCCAAGTTAGAGCCTAGCCTGGGCAATTTAGTGAATTAGTGAGATCTTGTGTTAAGAATAAAATAAAATAAAGCTAGAATGTAGCTCAGTGTGCAGGCCCTGGGTTCAATTCACAGTACTGAAGGGGAAAAATGCTGAATAGTGCAAACCTTTCACTAGATTCACCATTTTTTACATTTATATGTGTGTGTGTGTATGTGTATTTAAACTACTTTATAGTTTAAAAATTGTGGAAAAAATATTTTCGGCTCAGCAAGAAAACCGAGCACCACTCAGAGAGTTGAAGAATTCAGGTTTATTTACATTGACGGACCCAGGGGAGTTAACGCTCTCAGAGCCTGGGCCAAATTCCGGGGTTTACATAGCGGGTTAAATTTCTACTTCTTGCCTGTGTTTTCTTTCTCAGGAATTGCGCGACCTTGTTTTCAAAATAATGAGTAAGAAAGGAAGTTTACAGAAGCAGACAGCATGCAAGACGTGGGTTAAATCTTAAATCCCAAATAGTTAAATTTCATGGTCCTCTTCATGAGTTGTCTGTGGTAAATTATGGCCAGGGGGTTGGTGTTACAAGGCAGGCTTACAGAAGCAGAACACAGCACAAGTTATTTTAGTTTTTCTCTTCAAAATGTGTATTTTGAAAGGTGGGCGTGGTGGCTCATGCCTGTAAATTTCAGCACTCGGGAGGGTGAGGCAGGAAGATCGTAAGGAGTTTGAGGCCAACCTGGGCTACATAAAGAGTTCAAAGCCAGCATGAACTACATAGTGAGACCCGTCTCTAAAACCAAAAAACAAACAAAGCAAAAAAAGCATTTTTGGGTGAACTATTTGAAAATAAATTACGGGTATCATTATATCACCCCTAAGTAATCCAATTTGTATCTTCTAAGAAACCTCGACCATGATTTTTTTGGGGTGCGGATTGCTGAGGATTAAACTCAGGGCCTTGCGCTTGCTGGGTAAACACTCTACCACTGAGCTAAACCCCCAGCCCATATTGTATCTTCTAAGAACCGGACTGTTAGGTTGATCCACCCCAGATGCCCGAGATGGCCGTTGCTGGTTTTTCAAAAGAAAACAACCCTCTTCCCGCCTGAAGTCCTCAATTAGGTCCGTTGCCCCACCCTACCCAGGGGCGTTACCCACCAACCCAATCACCCCATGTAAAAAGGACCAATCCTAAACGCACACTTTCAAGCCTTCAACGTCACGAAAGAGGGAACGGCTAAGGGATAAAAGGCCACTATCCGAATCACTCAGTGCCACACTCACTCGAGTGAGGCGAAGAGCTGTAACATTGCAAGAAAGCTCTTCCCCTCGGCGAGCGTCGTCAGCCTGCTCACTTCTTCTCTCCTCAGCACGGTTTTCGCTGCCTTACTCTTGCACGGGGTCTGGCCATTCCTGCTGTTAACCCTGAGCTGTAATAAAACCTGGCCTGCTGAGCCGATTGCTTCTGTCCCGGCATCTGCCTGGGCGGCGAACCTAACAAGGACTATCCTACATAACTACAAAACTCTTACTACATTCAAACTACATTCAAGAAATTTAAAATATAATGACACAATATTTCTCTTGCCTTTTATAAAATTTTAAAACTTTCAAAAAAGTTGCAAGATTAGTACAACAGCAACCCATTTATGTATCTTTTACCTAGATTCATAGATGATATTTTGGTAGAATAGCTTTGTATCTGTCTTTGAATATATACACAATTACAATAATAGAATTATATATATATGAAAGATTTATAAATTAGGCTTACTGTAGATGCCTGCAGAATTGGAGTGGAAGAACGTAAAAGGGCCATCTGTGCACTGGAGAGCTAGAGGATCCAGTCGAAAGTCGAAGGCCTGGAGCTCACTGTAGCGCGAGTCCACGTTGGGAACCCTGAGGTCCTGCGCTGGAAGGCTGATTTGGTGTCCAAGATGATGATGAAGATGAGGGCCTTGGAACAAGCCAGAGGGCAGACTGCCTTCTTTCCTGTTTTAGTCCATCTAGGCTACAGGCTTTTGGTTGGTGCCAGCGGCATTCAGGGTGGGTCTTCCCTCTTCATAAATCAGCCATCCAGACACACGCAGAAGTGCG
>PVJO010035004.1:0-10347 GCA_004026905.1 Hystrix cristata | reverse complement strand
AAAAAAAAAAAAAAGAAAAGAAAAGAAAAGAAAACTGACACTAGTTTACTCAGTTACCACCCAGACTTGATCGGTGTTTTCTTTTAACTGGAGAGTGGTGTGGGCTGTTTTGTTTTGTTTTGTTTGGTGCTAGGGATTGAACTTAGCCTTGCATCTGCTAGCCAAGTACTCTACCACTGAGCTAAATCTCCAAGCCCAAGAATGCCTGAGAGTGTGGATTCTTAAACATATTTGGGAACTCTTATCTTCTCCTTAGCTGCTGTTGTAGGATTTGTTTCCAAAAAGCATCTCGTTATTAGTCTGAGGAAATAAACACATCCTCAAATTGCTGATCCAGCCATAGTAAAATGATAAGGAATTTGTGATCTCAAATGACAGTTATATGCCTTGGACGGCTCCACAGTGCCTTCTTTCCAACTGTCCAACTTCAGAGATACCTGTGTTGCTATGAGGTATGATCATCCCTTCCCAAGAGGGAAGAGTACATGTTGTCATTCTGGGACAGAATCCAGTTTCAAGGCCTGGGATATGTGTGGTACTGTTCAGCAGATATAGATGAAGCCCTCATGATCTGAGTCAAATAGTTAAATGTTACCTGTTTCAAATGTGCCTAGTGTTAGAAAAGGAACTAGGAAATTATCAGGGAGATACCTCTTTCCAGAAGGGAAGTAAACAATTGTCATTGGCTTATTGAATACCTCCAGTCCTTCAGGAAAAGATTAGGGAAGACCATCGGCCCTGCCCCTGGTATAGTTTCCCTGGCTGGCCAATTTAACAGCATCTGGCGCTCTATTGGAGGGGATTTCCTTTCTGTCATCCTCTGTGGCTTAAGCTGAGATGAACTTTGAGAGAGCACCTGTGCCATGGGCTATTTCCTTAGTTTCAGGAGCAGGCCACCCCTATTGTTTTTTTTGGGGGGGTGTTTGTTTTTGTTTGTTTTTTCCTAAAGAATTTTTTTTTTATTAGTACATGTTTGCAGTTCTAAAAGTTTACTGTCCTCTTGGGGAGTAGTTACTTGTACAAGTCACAGATTCTTTTCCCCTAATTCCCTTTCCCTTCCCTCTCCTTCTACCCTCCTCCTGTGATTCCCCTATCTCCTTTTACGTACTTGTTCATACTATTTGTCTTAGCTCACATTATGGCATATATTTACATTGATTGGAGTTACTAGAAACCTGTACATGGCACATCTTTATTCCTCTCGCTTCCTCTTCCCCTCCTTAGCCCTCATCCTTTGTTCCTTGAACTGTCCCTATTGGACAAGATCTGTCCCCTTGTCCATTTCTATCCATCCTTTATCATTTTCTTTGCTTGTATTTTGCCTCACTCAAATGAGTGATACCATATGGTATTTAAGCTTGTGTGTCTGATTTATTTCAGTCAGGATTATATTTTCCAGGTGCATCCATTTTCCTACAAATACCTCAAATTTGTCATTCTTTGTGGCAGAGTAGTATTCCATTATATATATGGATACCACATTTTGTTTATCCAGTCATCTATTGATGGGTATACAGGCTGCTTCCAGGATTTAGCTAGTATGAATTGTGCAGATATAAACATTGGCATGCATGTATCATTGTAGTATGATGATTTAAGCTTTTTGGGGAAGATACCTAGCAGAGAAATAGCTGGGGTGTATTGAAATTTTTAATTTCAGTTCTTTGAGAAATTTCCATACCTATGTTCATAATGATTGTACTAGTTTGCATTCCCACTAACAATGCAGGAAGGTTCCTTTTTCACCACAGCCACACCAGCATTTGTTATTGTTTGATTTCCTTATGATTACCATCCTTTCTGGAGTGAGATGGAATCTTAGCATTGTTTTAATTTGCATTTCTCTAATGACTAGAGATGTTGAACAGTTTTTCATGTATTTGTTGGCCATTTGTATTTCTTCCTCTGTGAAGTGTCTATTCATTTCTCTAGCACATTTCTTTTCTTTTCTGGGGGGGTTGTTGCTGGAGATTGAACTCAGGGCCTTGTACTTGCTAGGCAAGCTCTCTACCACTTGAGCTAAATCCCTAACCCCTCTAGCCCATTTCTTGACTGGGTCTTTAATTTTAGATGATTTAATTTTTTGAGTTATTTATATATTCTAGATATTAGTCCTCTGTCTAAGGGTTAGGTATTTTTGTTTGTTTTTGAGACAGGGTCTCGATATGCAGTTCAGGAAGGCCTTGAACTCACTATGTAGCCCAGGAACTCTTAGCAGTCCTCCTGCCTCAACTTCCTGAGAGCTAGGGTTACAGACATTCACCACCATGCCTCGCTTGAGTTTTAGAGTATTTAGAGTTGAAGATAGGGCTGGGAATGTAGCTCTGTGTAGGGCTTTATGCCTGAAGCCCTGGGTTTGATCTCCATTACTCCTAAAAAAAAAAAAAAAGAGTTGTAGAGTCACCGATTCATGTGACCAGACTTGGGTTTCCTTGCAAGTCTAACAGGCTTCCAGTCTTTGTTTTGTGAGATTTGTTTTGTTTTGTTTTCTAATCAGTTCCAGTCAATCCAAGAGTTCTCAGGTATGGTCTTTAAGCTCAATTCTTTATTCTGGCTGCTAGGTTAAGTAATCTCGTCTCTCAGGCAGAAGTTTAATGGCCTCACTTTCAGGGACAATAACCTGCACCTTCTCACCACTGTTGGGATGAGGCTATTTAGGACACACAAAGAAAGTAAGGAAGCTGCTGAAAGCTGACCGCATGCCCTTTTATTTTATTGTTTTGCGCCGGGGATTGAACCATGGGCCTTTGCACTGAGCTACATCTCTTGCCCCCTTCTTTAATTTTTTGAGACAGGGTCTCATTAAATTACTAAAATGCCCAAGCTAGGCTTCTAACTTGTGAGCCTCTGGCCTTATCAACCTCATGTTTTTTGTTTTTTTGTTCTTGACAGTACCCACCAAGTGCTTGCCAGGCCTCTACTTCTCGCTGTCTTCCCTTACCCTGTTTGCCATTAGAGTTGGCATGGGTGCACCGTTTGGCCCCAAAGATGGATGTTACCTGTTCCCTGGGTAATCTCATCCTTCCTGTCCTTCAATGCTTTTACCTCAATACTATTGACCCTGCCTTTCACTGAGAGCTGAATTACGGTCTAACTGCTTATGCACCACTGGCATTTGGGTGTTTACCGTCACACCCAACACCATTCTTGGTGTTCCCTCAGCATGCTCTCTTGTCATCTCAGAGCAATCTCACCTTGCTGTTGCCACTGTTAACCTCCTTTCTTTCAGCTCCAGAAGTGCAGCCTGAGCCATTAGTGCTCCACACTGGACTGTTACAAGGGCTTTCCAGTGTGTCTCTCTGCCCTTTTGCTATTTATTTTTTATATAACAACCAAACAGATCTTTTAAAGAGAACTACTGATCGGGATCTCCTCTAAGATAAAGTGATAATGTTTAGATAAAGTGGAAATATTTTCCTATGGCCTTGAACAATTTGTTACTTGCTTTCTTATCTTCACTCTGTGGGTCTTGGTTATTCTAACCCTTTGCTGTTTCTTTTCTTTTTCCTTTTTTCTGGGTGCTGAGGATCGAATTCAGGGCCTCACTGTTGCCTAGGTACTGAACTAAATCCCCACCCCCTCTTTCCTATTTCTTAAACCATTCCAAGCAGCCCTCCTGCTCAGGAACTTTGTACTTGGTGTTTTGTCTGTTTGGAGTTGTTAATTTTCATAGCTTATCCACTCTCCTTCTTAATGTCTCATTGTCTCCAAACCCAAAGGCCTTGTACTACTTATTCACTGTCTTATAATTGAGATGTAAAATAGGGAATTGGCCTCTGGATGCAAGGAGAAATTTTTTTTTTTTTTTTTTTTTTTGGTGCTGGGGATCGATCTCAGGGCCTTGTGCTTGCTAGGCAAGCACTCTACCACTTCACCTAAACCCCCAACCCTGCAGGGAGAAATTTTAAAAACCCCTCTTCTGTGGTGCTTGGGATTGACTCCAGGGACTTTGTACTGAGCTATATCCCCAGCCCCTTTGTAGTTTTTAAAATTCAGAGACAGGGTCTAAGCTGCTAAATTGCCCGGATTGGGCTAGAATTCATGATCCTCCTGTTTTAGCCTGCCAGAGTGCTGGGATTACAGGCAAGACCACACCCAATTTTAAAAAACCTTTTTAAAAACTTTTTTTTTTTTGGTGCCAGGGATTGAATTCAGGGCCTCATGCTTGCTAAGCAAGCACTCTTACTACTGAGCTAAATCCCTAGTCCCTAAAAAACATTTTTCCACTACCTCTAATTCACTATGAGTTTCACAAGAGGAGACCTAGTTTGGTTTAATTCAGTTCCCTCAACCCCTGTTTGGCCAGTGTCTTATTTGCTTTTCTCGTTGCTGAGACAAAATACCAAACACCCAAATTTAAAGGAGGATAGGTTTATTTTGGCTCACAGGTTGTAGAAGTTTCAGTCCATAATTGGGTGGCTCCAATACAGGGTGGCATGGCACACAGGCATCACAGAGGAGAAATGGTTCATGGCATGCAGAAGATAGCAAGGCAAGCAAGGGGTTTAGCAGTTTTTTTCTTCCCCTTTTTATACTCTCTCTGGGCTGCTGGGATTAGAGTGGTGCCAAACCAATCAGTGGACTGATTTAGTAATCACACACTCTTAATCCCAGCATCACACACTCTAGATCTAGTCACCTCTGAAAAAGCCCCACCTATGACTGTATGAGGTTTTGTGGGGGGATATCTAGACACAAATGATAACAGCCAGTATTGCATTTGAACCCATCATTTGCCTATTACCAAAAAAACCACTTATTACGGCTTTTTTTTTGGTCTGGGGACAAAAAAAAAATGGCAAAGGGCCTCTCATGCATACCAGGCAAGTGCTCTACCACTGAGCTAATACCCATATTGGTATTTCAAAAGATCTTTAAATTCTGTATTTAAAAATTAATTTAAAAATTATGAATTTAAAAAGTATGTTTGGTTTTCTGTTTTTTTTCCTTCCTAAAAGGTTGGGAAGAATGGTACCAGAAAAATCAAGATGAGCTTGAAAGTGTTGAGAGAAGCTATGTGTATAATATGTTTGGAAAACTTCATCTAAGCAAAACCCATGTTTCTTCAGGACAAAGGCTCTATAAGTATAGTACACATGGGAGAAGTTTGATGAAAAACTCAGGTTTAAGCAAAAGTTATATAAGAAAGAATCCTGATAAATTTCATGGTTATGAGGAATCATATTTTCTTAAGCATGAAAGAGCTCATCATATAGGAAAAAACTGTGTGTGTAATGAATGTGGGAAAGCTTTTCGTTGTAAGTCGCAGCTCATAGTCCATCTCCGAATCCATACTGGGGAGAGGCCTTATGAATGCACTAAATGTGAGAGAGCCTTCAGTGCCAAGTCAAACCTTAATGCTCACCAGAGAGTTCACACAGGGGAGAAACCTTACTCCTGCAGTGAATGTGGGAAAGTTTTCTCTTTCAGGTCACAGCTCATCGTCCACCAGGAAGTCCACACTGGAGGGAAACCCTATGGGTGTAGTGAATGTGGTAAGGCCTACAGTTGGAAATCTCAGCTCATCTTACACCAGAGAAGTCACACAGGAGTAAAGCCCTATGAATGTGGTGAATGTGGCAAAGCCTTTAGCTTGAAGTCCCCATTTGTCGTGCACCAGAGAACTCACACTGGAGTGAAACCACATAAGTGCGATGAGTGTGGGAAGGCCTTTAGGAGCAAGTCCTACCTCCTGGTGCACATACGAATGCACACAGGAGAGAAGCCCTACCAGTGTGCAGACTGCGGGAAAGCCTTCAGTATGAAGACACAGCTTGTGGTGCATCAGGGTCTCCACACAGGAAACAACCCTTATCAGTGCAGTGAGTGTGGGAAAGCCTTTGGGAGGAAGGAGCAGCTCACTGCTCACCTGCGAGCCCATGCAGGAGAGAAGCCCTATGGGTGTGGTGAGTGTGGGAAGGCCTTCAGCAGCAAGTCCTACCTCGTTATTCACAGAAGGACGCACACTGGGGAGAGACCCTATGAGTGCAGTTTGTGTGAACGAGCTTTCTGTGGGAAGTCACAACTGATCATCCACCAGAGAACTCACTCGTCAGAGAAGCCCTTTGAGTGCAGCGAGTGTGAGAAGGCCTATCCAAGGAAGGCGTCCCTTCAGATTCACCAAAAAACCCACTCAGGAGAGAAACCTTTCAAGTGCAGTGAGTGTGGGAAGGCCTTCACTCAGAAATCCTCCCTCAGTGAACACCAGAGAGTACACACGGGAGAGAGGCCATGGAAGTGCTCCGAGTGTGGGAAGTCCTTCTGTTGGAACTCAGGGCTTCGCATCCATCGGAAAACGCACAAGGGCGAGACGGGCGTGATGAACTGAGTGTTGGAAGCCTGATTTTCACGGGAGCAGATGTCCCAGAGGTCTCTGAGGCTATACAGAGTTACAGGCAGGAGGTGCTAAAAATACTCATGCCAAAGAAGTCAAGTGGAGAGAGCAGTTGTCTGGGATGAACACTGCTGGAAGCCAGGCACACAAGCCTCTGCACACAGAACGGCAGGAATGAAGAGAAGTGAATGTGCCAAGCGTAGTTGTCATTGTGCAGATTCAGGGTGTTCATACTGAGATTTACTAAGTCAAGGAGGCATTTCTCATAGAAAACGTTTCGTGGGGAGCCACACTCCAGATTTGAAGCTATGTTTTTATGAAGTAGTATAAAAATCTAAGATAAAAACAGTTGATTTTTCCATGATGTCATGTAAGGTTTTAATTTTAATATGAAAATAAAACCACAAGGAATTTACTCTGAAAATTAATGAATTGTGTGACTTTCCCTAATTAACACTGAATAACATTTTTAAGATTTTGGTGTTTTTTAATGTAAATTGTTAGGTATATATTTGGCTGTTTATGGCAGAATATCCCCCAGTATTCTCCATATTAAATGCTAAATATCAGCATTATCTGTCATATTTTCTAGCAATATAACTGAAACAATGTGGCTTGTATTGAAGGATACAGTTCTCCCTATACATTTACTTACTCAGTTGTCTGCATAAACAGGTCTGGTAGATAGGACAGAGTTGCTTCTTAAGAAAATGCATTGTAATGAATGCTAAGCAGGTTGGTGTCTGTTCTCCATCGATAACCACGAGCTCCCTTGTGTGCTCTTAAAAATGGGACCAAGGGGCTGGGGATTTAGCTCAGTGGTTAGAGTGATTGCTTTGCAAGCACAAGACCCTGAGTTAGATCCCCAGCACCACAAGGAAAAAAAAAAAAAAAGGACCAGGTTGGTTTGATTAGTATAGGGAGGCAGGGTTGGTGAGTGGGCCTCTGATTACAGTAGCGAATTATGTAATCTTTAGAAATGGAATTCATCTTTCTGTGTCACCATAATCATGCATATGAATGTCCTGGTTGATGCTCTCAAAAGCATCAACAATGGTGAAAAGAGGCAAACACCATGTCCTTACTAGGCTGTGCTCCAAAGTCATTATCTGGGTTCTAACTGATGATGAAACATGGTTACATTGAAAAATTTGAAATCATTGATGGCCACAGGGCTGGAAGAATTGTGAGCCTCACAGGGAGGTTAGACAAGTGTGCAGTGGTCAGCCCCAGGTTTGATGGGTGACTGAAAAACCTGGAAAAATGGCAAATCCCATCCTGTCAGTTTGGTTTCATAGTATTGACAACCTCAGCTGGCATCATGGACTGCGAAGAAGCAAGACAAAAACATACAAGTGGGGAAATCCTGGGATTCATTTTCTAGGAATGTAAAACATGTACAAATAAAATGCCCAATGGGCAAAAAAATGGAATTCAGAGGCAGGGTGTGGCACATACGCCTGTAATCTCAGTGGATGGGAGGCTGAGGCAGGAGAATCTCAAATTGTAGGCCAGCCAGGATTATGTGGTGAGATCTCCTTACGGTGTGTGACTATGGAGGCACAGAGGATGAAATACGATTCAGAGATGAGATTTAGATCAATCACTGAGAAGCCCAGAGAGTTTCTTATGCTCATCAGAGCCTCAGGAAAACACCAGCAGCCTGAGTAGTTAGTTATTTGTAACTCAAGGACATAAGAACAAAGTAGAAGAAAATATTTCAGTAGGAGTTTTGGCCAAGGGGCAAGAGAGAGCAGGATGGGTCGTTACGTGTCATATGTCCATCTAGTCTGGGAAGCTTAAGGCAGTGGGAACACAGAAAAAGCAAACATTTGTAAAAATCACTTGTTTTTAATTCTGCTGACCTACAGACCTGCTCTAAACCCATGTATTTCAGGAGTCCTGAACTGTTGTTCAAAAAGTCCCTTCCTCTTTCACTTTCACTTCAAACACTCCTTTGGCTAGGGTCTCTCCACAAGACCTTGTCAAAAAACAAAACAAAACAAACAGCTGCTTAAGTTTTTGATTGTATTGTGAAACCAAAAAATTTGATACAACATACACCTTGGGAGAATGGCCCCCAGCCCAGTTTGCATACTTGAACATGGCCATATGCTGTTGAAGGAAGGATGTGATGTGATCTACTTCCTGCCACCTTTAAGGTGCTATCTCAGAACGTTGTTCTGTTCAAAGGCTGTGGGCATGGGTTGCGCCACTGTGACCTGATGGACTAAGTGGAGTTAGGAACAAGCAGCTCAGGTACTGGGTTTGAACCCAGAGCCCCTCCACCACGGAGCTGCATTCCCAGCCCCTATATATATTATTGCAGGTAGTTGGAGGCTAGCCTGGGTGACTTATTGAGACCCTGCCAAAAGCAAGGGCTGAAGATGCAGCTCAGTGATGGAGTGCTCCTGAGCTCAATCCCTAGTACCACAGAAAAACAAAACCCAAAACAACTAGCTGCTCCACATGAGGTTACAGCCATGGAGTCACAATGGCCAGAAGAAAGAATTGAGAGATACTGAATTATTTCAATTACTTAAAAACCACATAAAATGTTTCATAAAATACAGTTGACTGTGGATATGGTAGGAAAGTAGAATGATGACACATAGAAATGATTTTTTTTTGTTGGTTAGGACACCTCTTCCTGTCATGTGCCACCTTTTCTTCTTATGTCATACTACATTTTGTTTTAATTTTGGGTATACTTCTATTGTATGCCACATACAAATGTGTCAGATGCAGAGGCCAGAAAATGATAAAAACGAACCAGATGATGATGATCTGGGGATTGATTTCTTAATGGCTTTAACAATTCCTCTCTCTGAAGATTACTTTTCTGCTTGCTTAGCTTCATCTGCATCAGATCCTAGGAATGAGCTGACACGACCCCCAGATGACACGGGTCAGGGATGAGTCCCGTCGTCCCTGATGGGAGTGCCAGGCACCGAGATGGTGCCTAACCCGGGTCTGACTCCCGCTTCGACGCAGAAGGTTGAAGGGGTGTCAGATTGAGACCACAGTGCCAAAGCGAAAGTAACTTTCAATAGAAGCAAGAGCAGATACAAAGCTGCTCTCTCCCAGTGAGAGAAGCAGGGGTGCCCAAAACTGAGCCACCGTTGGGCACAGTTTGGGTGTACAATCTTTATACCACGGGCCCACCCCGACTTCCTCAACTGAGGGTGTCTCTACTTGATTGGTTCATTGGCTCGTTACTAGGGAACATGGGGAAGGGTCTCTAGGGACTTTCCACTAGGGTCTGGGGTCGGTGTGTTATTTTCTTTTGTCTCTAACTTATTCTATGAATTCTAGCAGCTGTGGTTATACCTCCACTCCACGCTGCACCCTGCCAGACATAAGCGCCGGATACAGCATAAAGAAAGAGCCCGACCACAGCCTGCTGTTCAGCTGGTAGCATTAACCAAAGTGCCGCTGCTCTCATAAGGCCCCCTGCCAAGAACAGGGCACAGCAGCAGCCCTTGTGGCCCGTGCCGCTGCATCCTGTTCTCAGCAAAGTGCCGCATCTCTCTTCTCCAGGGGGGTCCCCTACTCTAGGTCTGCCTAACATCCCACTGTCCCCACAGAGCCTTCTTAGCTCCATGGGACAGAAAACAGTCGGCTTGAGCAGGCAGAATGTTGTGCTTGGCCAGCAGAGGGAACTGTAAGATGACCTATGTTTAAGAGCGTCTAGATTGTTTACTTTCATAATTGGAGGTTATGCCCTTATAGAGCTATGGGTATTGTACATCGGGAAGCCGAAGTTTGTATTATTACAGCCATTTATCAAATGATCTGTGTTCAATTTTTTTGGTGATTACTGGATAAAATTTGAAACATAGTGAAATAGGAATAGCGTGTGGCTAAGGCTGGCTGGCAAGGGAACGTGACCTGGGGGAGTGGCCTACACCTGATGTCACCCTGAGGCGTGATTTTTCAAGCACCAGCCCTCACCTGGACTGCAGGAAGTTCTCGTGAGTTTCCAGGAGAACTCCTTTTGATAAATAGTAGCA